>WHYT01014870.1:187275-212599 GCA_009806455.1 Tetrax tetrax | reverse complement strand
GGCTCAAAGATCGTATTAATACGGTATGGAATAAGCTGAGGTCTAATGACAGTCTACCTATTAATTTTCATCTAATTTTGCCCATATATAACTGGGCTTTATATTACCACATTAAAAAAAATTAGCCAGTGGGAGATGCTTATCAAAGCTTCATCAGAAATGTGCGGTATGATTAGTTATCCAGCAATGAAAGAATTCTGATCTGGATAATTCTATTCATTATCTCAATTTTGCTTATCTAATATATTACTATACTTCTCATTAGTTCACTGAAAGTCAAATCCACATGTTTCAAACTGAGATTTACAAAGTGATGTATTTGAGATCTTCTTTGTACCACACCAGCCATATCAACCTTACATTTAATACAACATAATCTCTGAAATGGTGAATTATGTTTTGCATTTTTGTCTTACTCCTAGCTAGCTGCATTACAGTATAATATTAAATTTGCAGTTTATATTACAAACATTAAGCTGTGTTAGTCCTTGAACAGAGGTTGACTGCTTTTCCCAGTAAACTGTTTTTTGCTTTAGTGAATGCTACAAGCTTGTGGTACAGAGTGAGAAAAACTTTAAATGAATGGGAAGCACAATACAGACAATGAGTAATGTTTGTAGACATCTTCTGCAATCATTCATAATGCAGGATCATTTTACTTTCTTGATAAGGTTCTCTGTCATACTAAAACCGTTAAATCTGTTAAATGACTCCAAAATACTCAGTATCTCCAGACTCCCCTAGACTCTTAAGGGTTTTGTTTTTGTTTTTGTTTTTTTTTTTTTTAGCTAAAGAAATTAAGCTAAACACTGGCACTGTTACCAGGACTGCTATCTTATACCTAAGGTTCCCCTGTGGCTGTGTTTGCAGCTGCCTTGTTTTAATAGAGAAAAAGATAATTCCCAGATCCCCAAACATGTACAATGTCTAGTACAAAACCCAGTAAAACATCAAAGAACACTGTAGACAGGCAAGTTTTAATGTCAGAGCCCTCTAAAAAGAAAAATAATCCTAGTAATATGAGGCTAAAAGAATAGAAATTAAGAAGTGTTTTAGACAGGCATCTCTTTTCTCTACATTTAGTTCTACACAATTTATTACTCCTTGTTATATTGCCAGGAAAAACAAACAGTAGTAACTTTTTCATATGAGTGATAAGAGACCAGCGCTTTGCACAATTTAGTCATCACGCACATTCCTGTCACTTTCAAAGTTACCAATGATTAACCACAGAAAAATACTGCAGTACATTAAATGCTAATAGGGACTGGTGTCTGTCTCTCCACAGATAACTTAATTTGAACACCTAAAAATACCGTAGCAAGTAGCTGATACCAAGTAGTTTACTTCATATTTTTATTTCATTTTACAATAAGCTTGCCTTTGGGAGTATCAGCCTAGCACTGCAAGGTAGGCTCCACACATTGTTTATCAGGACATATGAACATGAAGGTAACCAAAAATCAAGTCCTGAGCTGCAAAGTCACAGAAACAACAGTTATGTAAACTATTCCAATGCCATTACAATTTCTTGCCACCTACCATCTGCCACACAACTCACCCAAATGCCCAACTTCACTTTCAGGTCTGCCGACTGTTTTCAGTTAAGCCATTTCTAGCTCTACAGCAACCTGCTCAAAGCAGAACCTAACAATGCAAAGTCTGAATTTACAAAAATCATCATTCAGTGGACGCAGGCACAAGATCTTTGATGACGAACTGCAGTTGGTTGGCATGGTGATAGAAGAAAGTCTGCTGACCAGGAAAAAAAAAAAAAAAAA
Organism: Tetrax tetrax; assembly: GCA_009806455.1. NCBI lineage: Eukaryota > Metazoa > Chordata > Aves > Otidiformes > Otididae > Tetrax > Tetrax tetrax. The sequence goes on along the minus strand of WHYT01014870.1, from coordinate 210,818 downwards.
AAAAAAAAAAAAAAATCAGGAAAGAGAGTCAGAATTATGCTGGAAGCACCATGCTCTGACTCCATCATCACCAACAGCCTCCAAGAGCCCAATAAAAACTAGGGCACACAACAAGGAGTGGAAAGGAAATGTACATTTTACCATCAGTGCAATTCTTCCTTATTTTTTAGTAGCTTGGAAATTTAACAGAATACAGCAGCCTTGGAGACTGCATTTTCCACAAGAGACAGTGTGGACTGTCATGCTATACTAATTACAAAATCATTAACAGTACTAGAGAAATGATCTGTCAGTTGGACAGCCTTAGCCCACAATAAAACGCAGCGTGCGAAACAGAGTCAGCTCTAGAGGCACAGGGGACAGCATAAACAGCCGCTGCTCTAGAACAGTGCAATGTACACCTGGCAATGAAACTAGCAATTTCTATAGAAAATATTCAGCAATTAAATATGTAGCAATTTGTTCGGAAAAAAAACCCCAAACCACCACAGCAAAATACATCCTCCTCCACAGAGATACTTATGTTCGGTGCTAGTTGTTTCAACCAGAGGACTTTCAGACTGTCTTAGCATGTAATTCTTCTAATCAACTTAAATTGATATTAGATTTTTGTTCACCTGGAATTTTCACAAATCAAAACCCATACCGGTTCACAGCTCTGTTCAGTCTTGGAAATGGATTTGTTCCAGTTCTTTTAAAAGTCTAGCACTGAAACAAACCTTGTGGTTTCCTCTATAGGCAAAGCTTGGCATAAGAGACATTAGGAGTGAAGCAGCTCAGGTCTTTGCTGTTACCTACGTAACACGTCATAGGCGACATCTGGAGAGGAATCAAAGAGAGACCAAAAGATGAAACAATGAGTTTTACTATCTTAGAGTACACACATTACACTGTGTGTAATATGTACATATTATACTGGAGAACATTCCTACTACACTATCATCTTTCTAATGCCTAAGAAGAAGTCATAAGGTCAATAGCTGCAATACAGATCAAACCCAAGCAGGCTCAGTGCAGGTGGTCATTTTTCCCTGTGTTACACACTGCAACATACAATAAATATTATAGTAAATAAAGATGCTTAGAGACTAAAATGCCATAAACACATCTGTCTAGCTGCCGCTTGTTACCACAACACTGTTAGTAAAAGCCACCTGTCACACCATATATATCTTATAAAGAGAACATAGATCTTCTTTTACATCTAGCAAAGTGTTTCTGAACTACAGTTATCAGACTCTTAGCACCTTCCCACATTCATTCTCCTTGCAGGGCAGCATTGTATCTTTATGAGAATAACAACTACCTCAGTGACATATATTATAAACCATTAGCGGTCTCAGTTTTATAGAGCAAACATATCCTATAAGGCTTTTATTTAAAATATATGCACAGAAACAACCTTGCACTGAAGAGAAGGCGGGACAAAAGGCAGAGAAAGTCCACAAACTGTCAGGAGTATGAGGGGATGGGAACACCGTGTAATGCTTTGATTTTTAATTAGAATGCAAGATGTTTGAGGCAAATAGCATATCTGAACTGGTCAATTAAGAGTGCCATTATTGTTCTGTAACATGGTTCTGTACATTGTTATGTATTGTTCTGCAAGACACCCTTGCCTCAGCAGAAGACAGAAAATCATTAGAAAATGGTTAATGCCTCAGTGTCTAGGTAACTATCCTTTGGGAAACAAAAAAAATATTTATATCAAAATACAGGCTACGGATACAACTAGAGTAATTTTATCTTCTGGTTTCCAAGGAGACAAGTGACCTCTATATACCTCTCCTAACAAGTGTATCAAAGTCATATTATAGCAAGTAAAGCCATACAAACTGTAATTGACATTGCCAGTTTTATTTTAAAGGGAAAACGCAGGCAAGAAAGGCTGCTCCAATGTGGAAGCACAGATAGCATACAACAACTAACAAACAACTGGGGCAGTGATCTAACTTTAGCGCACACGGGGCAAAACTTTCTGAGATCTGAAAACCGTCCTTTCACAGTCCATCAGCAATTCTTTGAAGCAAGCATTGACGTTGTATCAGCGATTCTTTATTTTAGTCTTCCAGAATCTCACGAGGATTCTGCTTTCTTCCTCAGCACGCTCAGGAAACCTACTGGAGCCCATAGTACATAAAATCATATTTTTCAATACCCTCCTAATCTAGAAAAAGTAGAATTGTTTTGGCAAAGCATACACTTAAAGAGATTCTCTGTCTTCCCCCACTTACCTATCAAGTATCACACACACTTTTACAGCATACTCGGTAAAAATTGACCTAGCTTTTCCTTGGAGGAACTGCTTCAAGTTTCTCCAGTTACAGTTTACCATCTATTGCCAAGCATCTACACACACTTTAACTTCCTTGTGTTCCTTACCCTCATTTTCTTGCTGTCTTTCTTCCACATCTTCATTACAGGCAGAATACTCTAGTGAGGGAAATGGTGAGCTGCAGGACTCTCATGCATTGCTGTGAACAAACAGCATGGAAATAGCAAGCCTAGGGTAAGTTAGGACCAATTTCCACCCGTTGTAATCTATCTCAGCTGGTGGCAATAAAAGGAAACCAAGAGATCATCTAAATACATGACAGCCCCAGATACCAGTTCTGATTTGTAATTCTGTAGTAGATGAACAGGTTCTTTGTGGTGTTTCCAAGATTAGCTCTAGAGCCCTGTACTACTTGTGTGGTAGGACTGGGAAAGTGGCTTTAAGACATTCACAACTGCTGACAATAAGTCCCAGCATCCTAAATATATACCTGGGCACAGGCTGAGCAAAAAATTCATGAAATGTACTGAGAATAAAGTTTTGTTTCAGGAGACAGAAAAAAAAAAAGCTGGAAAAGACACTTATTTTGGACCTGGCTAATAAAACATTTGAGAATATAAAAGTGTGAAGGTGTTTTGAATGAGATCATGAGAGACAGAGCCCAGGATTCTGCGGAAAATAAGAAGTGAGAGAAGCTGAACAGTAACAAGAGAGCTATAGGTCAAACTCACAGATGCATTAAATGAAGTGTAATGCTACCAACACTGGAGAAAAACATTGGCATGTAATGCCAGAAGTGGGGGTTGCAGTGCAAAATGAATTAGTGAAAAGACACAAACAACATAAGAAACAAACAAAAAAAACCCATGACCTAGAAAAATGCAAGTTCAGGACTTCTCCAATAAGGCAAATAAAAAATGCAGAAACCCCAAAGATATTCAATACCTGTTTTGCTTAATCTTCAAAGAAGACTAGGAGATCAGATATTAAGCACAACTGGTGATAAGAGAAAACACGATAGAGTTTAAAAAATTCCAAAAGCCAAGAAACCAACACCACACAAAACCCCAACATACACAATCATAAAGATATGTTACTGAAAAAGATAGCTAGTTATTCTACTTCCCTTGATCCCACAGCTGACAAAATATACACAACAGAAAGTAACAGAAAAAAACCCCACATTGAAGTGGCCCAGTGAGCAGAGTGCCTCTACCATCAAGCAGGGTTTTGATCCACTATGAACTCAACAGCAGAATTGTCAGCTTCTTTTACTCACCACCTACTTGGATCATATACTTCCCACTATTCATGACAAGTTTTACAGACAGCCAACTGTAATCAGACTTATTTCCATGATAGAATTCTACATTTTTACACCCTTTTTTGGACAGATACATACTGCTGTATCCTATTCTTGACCAGCCAAGCATGCCTTACACTCTTACTTGAGTTGTAATTCTCACCTGTCCAATTGTTTGCATAAAGGACAGCATTTCACTTTGTACAGGACAGACAAATGGAGTCACTACTCACATAAATTTATTTTTAGAGAAAAAGTGCTGAAGTTACCACTTTTGTGTTTCCCTATCCTCAAGGTTGTCCAAGAAATATATATAGCTCATTCATATATGTCCTGGTTTCAGCTGGGATGGAGCGAATTCTCTTCCCAGTAGCTGCTGTGTTTTGGAATCAGTATGGGATTTGGTATGTGAAGAATGATGATGATACACTGATGTTATTAGCTGTTGCTAAGAGATCAAGGACTTTTTTCAGCTTCCCAGGTTTTGATAATGTGCAGGAAGCTGGGAGGGGTACAGCCATTACAGTTGATCCAGACTGGCCAAAGGAAATTTTCCATACCATAGGCATCATGCTCAGTATATAAGGGGGGGTTGGCCAGTGGGCAGCTCTCGCTCACTGCTTATGATCATTTCAAAGATCGCTCTCGGTTCTGTTCTGCGATTGCTGCTCAGGTCAGGCTGTATTGGTTGTTGGGTGATGAGTAGTTGTGCATCATTCACTTTGCATATTTTATTATCCTATTATTATTATTATTATTATTATAGATAATTATGATCTCTTCCTTTGCTGTCCTAGTAAACTGTCTTTATCTCAACTTGTGAATTTGCCTTTCTTTCTGATGCTCTCCCCCATCCTACCGAGGAGGGCGAGCAAGTGGCTGTATGGCATTTAGTTGCCAGCTGGAGTTAAACCACAACAACATGGCATCTCCCTGCTACTGTGAGCTCTCTCATTACACAGATAGAAAGGAAAATTAAGCAAATCAGAAATCAAATATTGAGTGTTCACAGTCCTGTGCTCATTCTTAATTCTCCTTGGAAGCACAGCCTCACCTAATTACCAGATCCTTAGCACTCACAGCTGTATGGTACCACCTGACAGAAGTGTGCAGCATCATTACAGAAACAAGATGAGAAACACAGGATTCTTGCACTGGTATTTCTGTGACAGGGCATTTTCCAGAATTCCTGTGCTGATAAGCATTTGGTGATACAGAAGGTTACGTAAATAGGCAGATAGACCAAGCAAGATAAGAAAAGATGTGACACATACTGACAAACACATTTTAAGGTACAAGTCTTACATCACAGTCAGCAGAAAGCCCAAGGCAAAATGTTATTTTATTAAAGTAAATCACATAGCATGGAGCAAGGCTAAGCAAGGTTATCAATATTCTTCATCTCATAAAAAAATAAAAAAAGGCTGCTGCATACAGTTTAAAGAAAGGTCAGACTGGTATGAACCTTAGCAGTGGAATTCTCACTAAAACTGCTGCTTTTACAAAAGGCTCTTCTCTGTCCTACCAGCAAGCAACAAAGCATCTGCTTGTGTTCAAAAGTCCTCAAACTAAAAGCACAGTAACAGATTCAAAACCACAAGTATGCCATAAAGCTATAAATCAAAAAGCTGCAGTACACTTTGGCTAAGAGTGAAGTTTTTTTCCTTGACTATAATCAGAGCTCTTTAGGTCCATACCCTTTATGATTTGCCAATAAATAGGTGAGATATGTTTGCAGTTGCATGTCAATCTCAATTCAAAGGAAGTAAAGGACCCTCTTTACCTTCAATAAACTGTATTATGGAATTTGATATGTTATCTCTAATTTATCCCAGGATAGCACAGGATCCCTGTAGTGGAAAGTCTTCCAGAGATTGACCTACAGCTGCTGGATGCAACTCTTTAGCTTAACATCACTGAGCATCATGGACTTCAGCCACCAGCCTGCTGATCTTTTGAGGCAACAGGATGCTAGCAAGGCCTTAGTACACAGAACATCTGCAGCACTGCAGGAAAATTAGGTATTGCCAGCCTTCTTTTACACTTCTCATCATTCCCTTTAGAAAAAAAAGAGTTAAAATTTTACAATAACCACGTGTATGCAGTTAACCTAGTGTACACCTGCTTGATATAGAGCATTTACTGAAATCTCTTTATAAAATGAATCGAATTTAACAGTAGGTCAATAAAATGTGCTAAGATCTCATTCAGTTTGAAAATTCAAGATCTGAAAACTGATTTCCCATTACAGAAGTTGTATTCACAAACTGTGTTTATAGATTATTTCTAATCTGGGTTTTCTGCTCCAAATCTACTCTGAGAACATTAACCTTTCTAGCTAAATTCTACTATTTACTGCTAGGATATTGCACTTAATTCATAGTGAGTCCTTTGCAAAATTAGTGGTCTTAGTTTTTGCAAGGTGGAATATATTTTATAAATATACTTCATCAGCAAAGGGTTAAATATTTTAAAAAAATTACCATTCAAATGGTAGATGAAACATACTTGAGCAGCTGCCTAGAAATATCCCTTCTTGAGAAGTATTTTTGAATGCATCAGTGAAAATGTGCTTAGAGTGAACTCCGTCTATATGAAAAATCATGGTATGTATACAGCTTTTTTAATAAGCTCATCATGTGTCCACTGAGGAAGGCTGTACTACATACACATACGCTGGTTCACTTGGATGAAAGCCAGATTTTCGAAGACATCAGCTGCCATGTAGAGATCATAGCAGGTTGACATATTTTTCAAGAGAGCACAGCACACAAAGTACTCCCTGTGCTCCTCCTAAAGAAAGGAGCTTCTTGGAAAAATCCAGCCCTAAGGGAAGGGAGGAGGTGGAGGGCTTGAGCCTTTTTCCTTCTGCTCTGAAAATGTAATGTAATTGGACGGGGATAGGCTACACACAAAAAAAATATTTCTTCTTATTAGTCCTATCAGTATATATGACAGCTTTCTGTAAAAGAGATAGTTATCTCTAAGCGTAAAATTGTGTGTATCTATATTGAGTTTATGTAAATACATTATTTCTGCATGCTTTTCAATTAACATTTTAGTTATGATTTGTACTGCTTAGTTATAAACTCAATTTATTTATTTACCAAAGTAAACACAGCATAGAAAGTAACAGTTATATATTGCTAGACTAGATAGACAAGGACGTTTTAGTTCCAGAAAACATAGTAAAGAACTAAATTCAATACTCCATACACAGCTGTCTCAAGGTTAGGAAGAGGACAGGAGCAGCTGGACTAAGGTTATCCATCAGCATAAGAGGGGCTGTAAACCTAGTATTATTATTGGATTAGTACTCTATTTTGGACAAAAATTACTTGCCTGGCCACCTAGAGAATCAGGTTAGTATCACTGGGCTAGTTTTATTACTTGGAATAAGGCTCAGATCAAACTATGAACAGGAATGAGGAAAGTAAGGACTAAAGACCTAAGATGATGATTGATGCTAGCAATGTGAAATGAGAGTGACCATTGTATAGGCATTTGGAGTATGTTTAACCTAGACTCATTGCTGCAGCTGGATATCATCCAGAGAACAATATTCCAAAACATAACTCTAATTTCAGTTCCAACCTGAGTAAGATATACAGCTTTCTTGCATCTGATACATTTATGGTGAAAGCACAAGTCAATCACTTAGAATTCAAATGGTAAGTGCAAGTCATATGGCCAGGGATATTCAGGGATGAGGGGAAAAAAATCTTTAGTACTAGATCTTTAAAAGTGTTTCTAGCATGAGAAAACAAATAACAGCCCAATGGTCGTGGCTTAGACTGCAGTTAGGGACTGCTGAAGAAAGGTGAGCCTGTGAAGTTGAAGTAAGCTTCAGATCACTAAGGACAAGCAAGACGAAAGGATGAAAGGATGATAAAAATGTATTAATAAGGTTAGAAGCTATACCAGACATATGACTTACATCTGCCCGATTTTGGCCCTGTAGGTCTTCAGAAATCCAGCACACATTTCACCCTCTCCCAAATCCTGCAAACTGGACTTTCTGCCTCCCCTGTCTATAGCAGTCACTTCAGCCCTATGAGCCCTTCAAGATTCAGCACTACCTTCAGTTCTGCACATGCTCTCAAAATGAGAGTTAGAGGAAGTGGGCCTAAATGAGCTGTCACTCCAGATAAGGCAAGTACTAACTAACCCTACAACTACATTTAGAGTTAGCTTTCAGGAAAGCAGAGAAGCAGGAGTGAGATGAATGCTGCAGGTTGAGAGCCTTCAGGGTGACATGACTATGGGACAGGGGTGTAAACATGCTGCCACTGGCTGTAAGGTACGTCAAGTTCCACTGCATTGCTGAAAGATGGGATTTAGGTTAAGGATAGAGCTTGGAAAAGGAGAGCATATGCAGCTGAGTGATAGACCTTGACATGCTCACATGGCTAAAATAAGAACTCGAAGAAACAGGAAAAAACGTAATGTCACTTCTAAAGCAGGTATGAGACTCACGGGTACAGCTTAGGCTGTGATTGGTCAGGAAAAGAGAAACTCTGGAGGCTAAACTAGTCATGGATCGTGAATGATTTAAAATGGAGACACATTGGAAGAAACCGTAAAGGAGTTACTACTCCTGCTAAAGCGGGTACAGAGCCTCTGGCAACAGTCCAGAGAGGTTAGGCTGGTTTAAAGTTGTGAATGGATAGCTGGAAAGCTGAAATTAATGGTGACTCTTTAAAAGTTCACAGGGATGAAATGAGGGCTGGAGGAAGCAGAGGGAATTAAGCTACCACTCTTTTAAAGTCAGATACCAGTTTATGCTAGGGATAAGACTGGGTTTAGAGTAGGATTAAATCTTGGGAAATAAGAGCCCACAGGGGGCTAATATTGCTTCTCGAGTGCTAAGCAAGGTGTAGGGCCAGTTCAGTTAGCATTTGTCCAACAGCATAGGCTCTGGCTTCTCAAAGATCAGCTAGACTGGGAAAGGTCTAAAGGCCTGGCAGAAACATCTGCCACAAAAGACTGAAACTTTACACTCAAGTAATGCTGTACGTGAATATCACCAAAAAAAAAAAAACCCAACAATACTTCAAAAAGCAAGTAATCTTCAACAGCCTTCAATGAAGTCCTCTTGCTTTTACGATTTAACAGATGTCTTAATACATCTTAAGTAGTGTAGATGGTAGAAAAAACATTGGCTTCAGATTTCAAGTGCTACCTCTCTATAGTTTGTAATCCTCTCTTGAAAGGTAGACTTTGTGAGGCTGAAATAGTTACAGACTTGTGCTAAGAAGGAAGAAGGGCAAGTTTTGCCTTAGAAGGGAGGAGAAAACTCCATCTTCTCCCACAACATCTTTGAACCATTTTTCGTTTTAGGCAGAGGACACTGACAAAAGATGGCTGGTATGAAGATCTGCAGATGGTTATACAAGATGGCTGGTATGAAGATCTGCAGATGGTTATACAATACATGGGAATTGCCTGAAATCATAGGATTCTGTGAACTCATGAAGGTGACTGATGAATGTTTTTGTTCAGGTAAAGATTTAAGAGTAAATTAGCTGTAATTTGGCTAAAATCAGGTTAGTAGTTATGGTTACATCTCTCACGATTTACTAAAGTCAACAGTAAGAAAACATAGTATAAACATCCAGCTGTTCTCTGAAAATCCACTATAGACTTTTTTTTTTGTGCTTCCTAATGAAAAAAAAAAAAATCACAGTATTTGTAGCACCTTACATCTCAGCAAGAAAATTTCTATTATTATTAGTGAGAAAAAAAAACAGGAGTTAAAGAATCTCCTTAAAAAGTGCACTTTAAGAAGTCTTTCAGAATCCGTTAGATTTCCAAACATAGAATCAGATACAAAGATGACAATTCCCATTCTAAAGTTTCACTCTTTTACCTGACCCCGCACAAGAATATTGCAATGTTATAATGTTTTAGTCATTTCTCTTGGTATTTACAGTTCTTCTCATGATCTACCCACCTTCTCCTCCCCCAAGCCTTCAAGTACCACTGCTCACATTGGTTTATAATCCAGTCTACTGGAGTGTAGTTACATATATTTCACTTTTTAAAATTTCATAACAGTTTCTTTTGTACTTCCAATGCTCTTAAACTTACAGTATTTCCTCTGCATTGCTTTGTGTTGCCCTGAACACTCTCTGTTCTTACTGATTTTACTCGGAGTTGATGCTCAGCATCTTTCAGAACATAATCTTATTTTATAGATACAGGCTCTAATACTTCCTTAGGGCTTCTCTGGTTATTGCTGTGTCTCCGAGGATCCCTTGGTTGAGGTGAACATACTTCCTTCAGTATTAGGTCTCATGCCCACGTTTTGATTACGGCTATCACAGTTCTGCACACACAGTGCTCAAGAAGTCAATGATGTGGCACCACTGAGTCTCTCCTGCAGTAGCTGTAATCAGTAGCCAGGGTGCAGGTAGCTGTGACAATAACTGACAGAGAAGCAGCTTGCCACCCCCTTCATCCTGTGATACAGAACATCTGCTGAATCTGCTGAACTGGACATTAATGGGAATGAGCCCTTCAGCATCTCCTGAAGGAAACTACAAGCCTTAGAGTTTAACTAGACTTTCAGTTATCTTAACTGTGCTCCAAGTAGAACTATTTTACCCCAGATAACTGAAGTGACCGGGCCTGACTAACAGGCCTGAGCCGGAGTTGATCCATGGATGATCCATATCGCATTGCTATGTTCAGTAGGATTGTGTTGTTTTAATTATAACTTCTTCAGTATACACAGAGTGTGAGAAAGTACATAATAAGAATGGATAACAACTCTTTGGCCTTGTGTATGAAAAAAACAGAAGATATGCAAGAGAAGCATTACATCACAACAATTCCCTTATTTCCTCTTTTGAGCTCTGGCCAAGCTCTATAGGCGGTACCAATGGGGTAACTGAAACTAGATAATTCTGCATTTTAGAATAATGAAAGTTATTTATTTAGCACTATGAAAGGCTGGACCCTCTTGCAGCAACTTTGGAGACCTCACCTACAAGTGAATGCACTGTGTAGGACCTCCCAATTGCTGGAACAGGCTCTCCAAATTCTCACTGCAACCGGGGCTCCCCAGCAACTGCAGATCAGGATGATGGTAACGTATTAATAGGGCAATTGGTGATGTATCATTCTGAATCACTATACTTATTTTCATCTGGTAATGATTAGATGCATTACCTTTAAATGCTATTGCTCTTAATCTGTTGATAATCACTACTAATATTTTATTACCTTCTCTATTTGAATAAATCAGGTGAAACTTAAGTTTGTGAAGTATTTTGGGGCTGAACCTGCTCTGTGGTAAAATAATAGCCCAGACCCTGGGGTTCAGGTCGTCCTGAGTTTAGGAACTTCTCCCACTTCTGCAAATACAACCTTTTTCAAAACAGCTAAAGTCCCATTTTTCCTAACCTCTATTCATTAAGCTGGTTTGGACTGCGCTGGGGGATATCAGAGATGGCTTTCAAAGAATAAATTCCAATGTTAAGGGAAGGATGGTGCAGACTTGATATGGAGGAGCACATTTTTGGGAACAAGAACTACATTGCATAATCTTGCTATCAAGTATTCTTTCAGGTAAGTCTGCAAAATAATCTGGCTGGGAAAAGACAAGTCTGTACAGTATTCAAAGAAAGTGAGATACATTGGCATTGTTATGCTCAAAACATAAGTAAACTATTTCATGATTGTCCATAGGCAAGCATAAAATGCACAAGCCTGGAAATCTTATAAAATGTGATCAATGAAAGACAAAATACTGTATCTAAATTCAACTCTGTAAAAGCCATCTTTTTCCTAAGGCTGTACAAAGGTATTATGAATGATACAAAGAATGCTAGAAACTATAAAAAAGGAGCAAAAAGATATTTGAAACTGCTTTGTCTGCAACCATGTACCCTTATTAATATTTTTCCATGACATAAACAAATATTATCACACTTAATATCTTCAGTTGAAAACAAACAAACAAACAAACAAACAACACAAACTGCACAATATTTATTATGTTGCCTTAGATCTACAAGATACATCAAAAAGCCACAAATTCCACAAGGAAATTTAAGTTGAAGTTAACACAGAGAGTTGAGAGGAGCAGTAAGCATGATGTATACTGAACTGAATGCTCACTAGTATTTGCTAAAGTAAAACAAGGTGTATTGGAAGATGTCTACCTGTTATATTTTACTTCTTTTCCTGACAAAAATAGTGAAGGTATTATTCTGTGCATTTATGGAATTATAAAGAATTGGTCTGGCTGGTGTTTTAGAATATTTAATCCCTTTACATCAGCAAGGGGATTCATCGGCACAGAAAGCAGACAGCAGAGTGAATGCTGTAATCTTTTTCTTTAAAAACACAGTTGGCACAGAAATTGTCCATTTTACTCAGGAGGATGCAATTACATTTCGGCTTTCGTGTAAAGCTGGCTTCGTGAAATTGAAAAGCCTGTGTATGAACAGAAACATAACCACAGGGAAAAAACAAAGACTCTAGCTGGTTATGGATCATTTCTCTTTCTTCACATGGTTTGAGGGAAAAATAGCTGGAGGCACTGGCTGAAGCCAATCTGCAGTAAGCAAGTTTGTATCAGCCCTGCTGACCCAATGGCAACAAGGAGTCTAGGATTGAAGAGTTCAGACTCTGGGAGAAAGCAAATAATCAATCCCTCATGTCCTTAACTAAAGATTTTAAGAGCTGTGCAAGAGAAAAAAACACCACAAAAACCCCCAACAACATAAAACACAGAGAAATCGGAAGTCATCTTGGGTCTCAAGGGAGAAAGAAGAATCTTGCTAGTCAACCCAAATCCAGCGGCTGGGACTAAAATAAAGAAGCCCCACTCACCCCTTACACTGCCAAAGCCTTTGAGAAACGGCAGCACAAATTGCCAGGAGAGCTCTAACTGAATAAGTTTCTGCAAGGAAATGCCAATCTGTTTGTCTGGTTTAGGAATGTTAATAAGAAAAACAAACTTTTTGAGAAAGTGAGGAAGAAAAAAAATTTAAAAGTAGGTCTTTCTTCCTTCTTCTCAGATGGATATAGCAAAACTAGCTGTGAGGAAACTCAATAGGAGGAGGTATCTGGCAGTTGGTTCAAAGTGCTCTCTTCTCAAAATGTATTCCAACTGCCAAAGTACTTGGCTAAATGCAGACAGTTCCATCTTTATTAGCAAAACCAAACACAAAACAAAAAAAAAACCACTCTGAAAAAAAACATGTTTTCTGCCCACACTTGAAGAGAAGTTATCATGAAATTCCTCAAAATGTCAAAAAATTTCTGGACATTTCTGATCCAACTCTAGTTGTACCATAATGAACAGAAGGAAAGTTTGGATTCAGATAGACACAAACTATAAATACAGCTTTAAGGTCAGAAACTGTCAGTTTAAGAAGTTACACTCCGATTATGTAAGGCTACAGTAAGTTAATTAACATTTATTAAGCAATGTTCGTTCCCAAAGTGAGAAGCAGTAAATGGAGTCAGAAGACTCTGTTTCTACATTCAAACAAATACAGCTTCTGTTGTGAGACATAACTGAATGCAAATCTTGACCTGTTAATTATTGAGGTCTTTACTGTATAGTTTTAGATACTTTGATCAAATGTTAAAGAATTCCTGTAGCAGACAGATGTGCAGTTGGAAAAACCACGGTGCTCACCTGTTACCAGAATTTCTCCTTGTTTCATGAGTATCAAGTTGTTGAACAGAAGAAAAAGTTCAAAGATCCTTTTGATTAATATCTTACAAATGCCTAGTTGCTTTCAGTAATAAGATTAAATTTCTGTACCTTTGATATTTGGCATATCTGCCAAGAAAAAGCAAAGTTATTACCAATAACATCTTTGTTAAGTAAAGTAGATAAATTTAAGTCACCTTTGACAGTTCCATGAGGAGGCAGGCCAGGGGTGTGCTGGGACCAGCACAGTATTTTAAATTTTCCCTCTGTTTCCTTTAGACTGAAAGGTGGACCCCATCATCCACCTGCAATACTATTTAGCATCCTCTCCCAAAGACAGACACTCTTCCAGGAAGTTAAAATCAAAAGGCATAGTAGACAAAATCACAGGACCTCAACATAGCAGTATCCCGCTTAGATCACATTCCAAAGAGGCATGACTGGGAGTCAATTCTTTGCAGAAATGATTTTTGCCCACAGGTTCTGGCTCTCAGAACAATTTAACAGCCCGCTTACAGACACCCTGTGCCCCTCACCTTACTAAAGTAACCTTAACCCTTCTGGTAAAAAGACATTACTCTGGTGAAAAGAACTGAAAATTCACAGTGCCTAAAGAAGAATGAACGTGGCTCTTAAAGCTAACAGTAGTTGACACAGGATGGGAAACATTTCTGTGGCTGCTTCAATATTTAGTAAGAAAAGTACTCAGCAATGTATCTCCAATTATTTCCTATGTAGTAGTCTACTGTGGATTTTTCTTCCTGGAGTAACTAATAGCAAGAGAAAACCCTTCTTACATAGCAAACTGAGGTGCTTACCACCCTTTGTTTCTTAGCAAAAACCACATGTTTTCCAGACACTGATCATTTGTAAGAGTTTATTTTTAACATAAACTCTGCTATAATATGAAAGTTCAAATGCTACCAATTGCCAGTCTTCCCTAGATTTAGGCAACAATCTATTTTGGGAGTATGACTCAAGAAACCGTTCACATGAGCAAGTAAAGCAGGTGGCCAGGACCTACCACATAGCATCAGCTTCATCAGAACATCTTCAGAGAAGGAAAAATAGCTCTTAACTGTTTGGGGAGATGATGAGAGGATGGAAGAAAAACTGTTCTAAGGTGTAGATTGTAACTATTATAACTAACAAAGCAAACTGCAGAGTCTCTATTGCCTCAGCATCACGAAGAGATATATAAAAAAAGGCTGAGTACTCTCTGATCAAAGTTTATCACAGTGTTGCCAGTAAGCCTCAAAGAAACTCATTTAAACGTGGGGTCTCAGTCACAAGTTTAAGTTATGCTGGCACCAAAGAAATCGCTTACCTGTTTTTCCCTCAAAAGTCTCTCACTCGGCAGCACAGCTCATTTATTCACCCGATGTTTCAACTGCAATAGAAAAAGAAGTTAGTTGTTAGTCTGTTGGGAAGGGAGATGTCCAAGCTACCTATAAAACTCTCACTGTGTTACGCAGACTTATGCCAAGCACTGGGTCCTGTGATTGCTCAGGGACAGAAGGCCAGCAGCCATTGCATTTAGGTACTGCAAGTTACACGGTGGCCAAAACATCATGTCCAGCTGGGATTCCTTAATCTCCTTCTGTCACGATATTTCTATCATTTGTTTTCTTAATAACAAGGCTTTGACCAAGTCAGCTGTTTCAAACCTGGGTAGTTTCAGGATAAAGTTTTTCATCTTTAGCCAGAGATTTGAGAAAAGCTTCCTACCATTTTTACTCAAACAAGCAGTCCAGGAGCATTACTGTAGGCAGTCCTGATTCAGAGTGATAGGGGGACTTTAGGGACATGGATTGTCCCCTTTAATTAGAACGAGAAGTATTCTGGTGTTTGAAGCAATGTACATGCACGTGCTTCATCTCTGATTTGAATTCACGCTTTCGGGAAAAGGGATTACACATCCAGACTCTGTTTTCAGACCAGAACAGCGACAGATGTGACACATGCTCCAGAGGTATTACAAAAAGTCAAGCCAAGAAAACTTCCAAAAGAAGAAAACTGGTCCTATAAGACAAAAGCTTTCCCAAAATGCAGGATGATGTTGCATCAAAATAGGTTTTTAAGTCCCTCCACTTCCACACACATTGTCAGCTCATGGCCCACATGCACTTTGAAAACATTCATTGAACACCCAGGAGAAAAAAAAGTTTAATAAAATACGGTCCCCTACTATAGACGGTCACAATTGAATAACCCACATGCTTAAGTTATACACACAGAGAGAAAAGTAGTACATTTCCCATCCTGACTGCAAGACTGTTGCACATTCAGTGATCCACCCAACAGTTAACGGGAGCATGGCCAGGCTGGTGCTCTGCAGCACCATGCTGCACACACAGCGTGTCCATCAGGCTGTTTGATGCTCGAGCAGGACAGGCTCATCCAGCTCACCGCAGCAGAGGATCCGTGGGCAGCTCCACTCGGCACTGGTGACTGCGCCATCTGCCTGGCCCTGCCCATATCTGGCAGCGCAGCAACAGGTTCTCATGCAAGCATCCTTTAGGAACAGAGTTGTTTCCTTGTAAGGAAATACTATAATTGCTCAGATGACCAAAAGGGACATCTTCTCTCCACAGATGCTGCTCTGCTCTGCACAGTGCACCATAGGAAAACCCATCCAGGCTCCACCCATCACGCCACAGAGGAATATAAGACATCTACATCCCTCTTGTTACTCTATCTTATTGAAGTGGTTATTTTATTAAACCATTTGTTGTTGGGCATTCCTTACTGAGATCAAAAAGAGCCCTGCACCGTCTTGCTCCCTTCTCACTCCGCAGACCTCCCTTTCTGAAACACACATACACACCAATTTCTGTCCTCAGTGTTAGTGTCATAGCCAACACCATTATCCTTAAAACGGTAAGAGTGGTTCTCAAGAAGATAAGATGTTTGCAAGCATTAAATACTATCTATATTGTGGCTAAAAGCCATGTCACTAGTCTGCTTTATATTGCTCTTTTATTGTGAAAGAAGAATATTGAGTAACCTTTTCAAGAAATCAGTTGACTATCCCTTACCTCCAAGGTCTCAAAGGTCCAACATGCTTGTGGGACACCATACTTACAACAACATTACTACTACGTTCACATTTTCTCCAAAATTTAGTTACCATATAAAAATAATAGGTACAAGTACCTATATTTACTGTCCAGATTCGAAACTTCCTCTCCCTTTCTTCTTCCAGATTTTAATTTTTTAGGTACATCCTAAAAAGAAAGAAAGCAACAAATGCCTGTTAAAAAATGAAGAACTCCAGTGAGACTGAAAAGAAATCATCATGAAGTTTTCTTGTTTAAAATAAAGCACCAGGAACAACTTTGAGCAAGAAAATGCTGCTCTTCAATAGACCTGAAGAGGAACGGACCAACACTCGCTCTCTCTGTCCCTGTACTTGCTTTGCAAGAGATGACATCAGTCCACGCCTGCTCATGAGTGTATTATCTAGAGACCACAGATTCAAAACAGAATGTGCTAGATGAGGTCACTCAGACTTTCCATATTCTTGTAATGAAAAAGTTGAACTTCCTGTCCAAGTGAATCCTCAAAACTGCATCAGTACTAATTCATTTATTCTATTATTTTAGTTACTGTTTCTACACTTCCTACTGCAAGAATACCTAGTGGAAAGCATATTCTTGATGCAATTAATCAAATATTTTTGACCATTACTGCCTTCTGGACAGACTGTAGTTTATCTGATTATATGTTTCAGACCACATAACCAGAATTAAAGGTAGATCTAAAAGGAATAAAACCTTTCATCAATCCACAACGGGACTTCTGGATTTATTTTACTTGCAAGTAGATCCCATCTGATCTATCACTTAATTAAAAATGTTTTCTAAATTTAACTGCTTTTCAAAGAACGCCATGACTAGTGACAGTTATAATTTACAAAGCATTAAATTATCAGAAATAAAAAAAAAAGTTTTCTTTCAGGTGTCTTTTTTCTTGTTTAGTTGAATGTTCTGTAACCTTTTAAGGTTCAAAGATAAGGGACTACATCCTCCTCACTGAAAGCTACTTTCTTTGCATTCTCTGACAGATTCATCAAGCTATAAGCCATAAAACCACAAAAGATTTTTATTCCTTCTTTTGGTTGGGATACAGTAACATGTAGCTGTAAGCTGATGAGTAGAAATACATTAGCAGAGCTTTCCTGCAGTCCACATGATGTTTAAGCTCTTATATATTTACTCATATGAATTGTACCACTGAGTGAGACCATCAGTAAGAGTTAATTATATAAAGGTCCTACTAGACTGTATGATATCAATTTTGAGACTCATTTTTTGTCCCAGATGATTCTGCCTCTTGAACAAAAAAAAAAAAAAAAAGCTTTAGAGGTAATAACATTTACTTTATTCAGTGGCTTTAAAGTTTGCTAAGCCTGGTTCAGATTTTTTTGTACAGTCCTGAATATTAGCTAGATTTTTTTTTTTTTTTCTGGACAAGATACTTTCAGTGACATCTATCATATCAGCATTCCACCTTGCAGAAAATAAGCTCTACTTTATATGCATTTACAAATATTCAAATGACATGAAGATTTTTTCGTTACTTATGGTCTGTATTTGCATAAAGTACAGGACCAACTCCTATCTTGTTATCACCCCCTTTTCTGGGGATTCTTTTCTGATATTAAGTTTTCATCTTCTTCAAGGACTTGGATGCTTCAGCACATGAAGGGAGGATATTAGAACAGTGCCTCAGAACAGAACAGTGTGATGGTTGTCCAGGTTAACGTAGGAATACTCCTTTTGCCATATTCCCTTTTTCTAACCAAGTCCACCAAGCAATGTAAAGGCCAACATTTTTGCTCTTAACCAGAGAATAACTCCAGCTATTAGTGAGCAAGATGGTGTTGTGCCTCCAACCTAGCTACAGAGATAGTGCAGTTTAGGGAACACGCTTTAGCAGTAAAAGAAAGACATCACAGGTGACGATTCGGTTATCAGACCATCCTTTACTTGCAAGGTAAAACTAAAGCGTTCACTTGCTTGTTTATGTCTGAGACATCAATTTTCTTCTTTCACACCATGCCTTCATGTGTATTTGTAAGATTAAAACTTCAGTAATAAAAACAGCATCAACTAACAGGCAAACATTAAGGGAAAGTGTCATACATAATATACCACAGAACAGGAAGAAAATCACCAGACTTTAAAAGTCACAAAACATGGCTTCATACTCAGCGTGCTGACTCCATCAGCTTTCATAGGACTCCCTTCGACACTCAGGTCCAGGGTCAAATTCTGGTTTACAGTAGCACAGATATATGCAGAACTGCATCTAGAAAGGAGCTTGGCGTAGCATGCTAGCTATGGCTCCCCTTGGTAACAGGGAGGTCCGTCAATGGTTCTTCATAAGTTTATTTGCGAGATCAGAGAGCTAGCATTAAGGGATGGAAAGCTAGATGAAATTACAGCATCCAAAGGGGGGATAAAAACCACTGACTGAGGAGACAGGACTTTAAATCCATGTGAGCAGTCAATAAAAAACCCACAGACTTGGGAATTCAACAATTCTCCTCAAGCTCAATTCACTCTCAAGACTGAATTATTCAGTAAAATTTTCTTTTTTTCCCCCCAGTAGTGTTTGCAAAAGCTGTCCAGGAAGAGATTGCCAAATTAGAATTAAAGTAAAATCAGAACATAATATGTGTTTTCCTCCCTCCTTCTCTAGTTTTGAGGAAGCTTTCTTAAGATAGATGAAAATAGCAGATGACAAGCTACAGCACCCAGGGTCCTCTCTATTAACAACGTGAGAAGTATGAAGATCAAGAAACAAATTATTGTCTGCTATAAAGAGGTCATGAAAGTGATCCATCATCTGAAACAGCTTGTATTCATGTTACACTGTTTATAGTCTCTGGGCAGTATCTTCTGAGCTTTTATCTCTTTCTCTTCCCTGGGCAGTAAAACTTTCTCCAATGGCAACATGGGGAAGAAAAACAAAAAAAATCTCATGGATGAGCTACAGTAGACTTAAAGTAGGTGTCTTGCTTTTTCTCATAACCTTCATTCAAACAACTCATTCATTATCCACATCCTTTCAGCTCACTTCATAAAATGGAGCAGAGCCCCAGCTGTATCAGGACATTGGCTGTCAGATGTACATTCCTAACATTCTAATACAGCATGGCTTCTAGTGATGCTTGATGATATCTAAAGATTTTGACATACTGTTTTTTTCTGCTCAATACAGGATAGACATTTTGCTTTTCCTTCAGGATGTGCTGTGAGAAAGCAACCTACCTACCATTATCAACAAAACACTGTAATGACATTTTATATTTCTGATGTACAAATGGCTTACAGGCATCCTATTTAACACTGTTTTCATTAATTATGTTTTAAAAATTTGAACAGTCAATAAATAACATGTGATTCCACATAAAAAGCCTTAAGATTTTATAAATATCATAATAAAAATACACCATTATCCCTTCTCATGTTCCTTCATCACAATATTTAATACTGATCTCAAAATCTTTAAGCGTCTCTATATTATTAGCTGCACTCAAGCTATAAAAGTTTTAAGACACTCGCAAAAGGATGATATCGCCTTTTCTTTAGTTAACACTAACCTGTTTCCATACGACCTCTAGCAGCCAATGATGAGTAAAAAGCTCAAATGACAGGGTATTTATTTTCTAACTTCCGTCCCCTTAAAAACATTCCTAAAACCTTCTGTGAAGAACACCTAAAGCATCTCAAGAATGAAGCTGCCCAGAAAAGCATCAGCTCACAAAAACTCAGTGGTAGTTACCCATGTTCCTCTTTCTTGAATGTTCACCTAAGTGTTTTCTACTCCTCAGTAGCATAAAGAGAAACAGCCATTAAGAACAGAAGGTACAGAGTATACATATATATGAGCGAGAGTGAGGCAGAAAGTCTGGCACAACCAATAACAGAAGGGTTTGATAGATGTATCAATCTTTGATCCTACAGTGGCATTTCCCTTTTCCAATCTGGACTCCAGTTGACTGCCTTTGGCACAATGGCATCCTTTAACCATGGCAATGTCCTCCTTGATCTTTGCCTTTCCTTCCTACTGTTAAGCACAGAGTTCATCCACTTTGACTTTTGGAAAAAAAAAACCAAACAATAAAACCTTGTTTGTCATGCTGCATTTACTAAGTTTACTGCTCTACATGGTTCCTTGATTTCCTGAAATACACGTGGCGTCTTTTTTCCCTTTTGTTAAAGAAAAAAGTATTAACATGATGAGCTATATCCACCTATTTGAGGCCAAAAGTCATTCAAACAATTATAAATACTTGATACAAATACTTGATAATGGTTGCGGCATAGCCATAATAAAAATGCTGATGCAAGTTGCCTTGCTTTCTTCCAGAAAGGCATTAATTTCATGAACTCCTTAGCTTTGAAGATTATTTCATTGCCAAGCAACCCTTGTGTTACTGCCAGAACACTGGGGAAAAGCTTTATTTCAAGAAAAGAAAGAAGAACATGTCAACTGATGATGACAGAACTGTTGTAGGTCAAACAGTTAAACTTATTCTGACTCCATGAGTAGCAGGCTGGGGGCTTTTTTTTTTTTTTTCTGAGTACACTGTATTGTGTGAGGGCAGCTCTGAGCTAAACAGAAAAAAACCAGACTTATGGTCAGTACAAGTTGTAACTCTCAAGATAAGGTTAACAGGAGCATCCCACTGCATTATGCAACATCCTTCTAGGACTGAAGTTAATTAGTAGAGCAGTCTCTAGGGATATCAAAGATAACATCATCCTCTGAATGGGCAAAATCTGCAGCTGACACGAGTGAACTCATCACAACCAGGGATGTCTGCATGAACAGAAACATGCAGTCAATGGCAACAAAATGTCAGATATAATCCAATTTTCACAAACGTCTACATGAAGGAAAAGTTGCATTTGCTTTTAGACACAGCAGATTACATTTACTGTTGTTATCTCCAGAAAGAGATACGGGTGTTTACATAGGCAGTGCACTTAGCAGCTGCTCAGAGCTTTTGAGAAATAGATGCCTTTTTTACCAGCAGTGATGTCTGAACAGTTTCATGGCCTTTCCTCCACCAGACTGAAAAATTTCCGACCTTCACCATCTGCATTATAAACATCTCAGAACCTTGAAATTCCTGCCATTTAAAAAATGAAGCAAGATATTGTAGTTAAGGAGAAAGATAAAGAAATTACCAGTTCATCACCAGGCTGTCCAGAGTTCACTCTGTGGCAAGCTAGAATCCCAGGCTAGTGATGGGCTTGTGGTCCCACAGGATTAAAACCACATTCTAGTAAACGCATTAATATCACTTTGCAGTTGATATATTTGACTATGCTGGACAGAGTACAAGCTATAGAACAGCACAGCCATCTAGGTCAGGGCCAAACTACCAAAATATAGCCAAATAATCTGTCTAAATTAGTCACAATGCACAAATTGTACCGTAACTCAAAATTTGATCCCACATGATCACTGGACTACTTGGAGTGTACTTCGCTGTCTCTCTCAGCGGTCTTTGACAGCTCCTCTGTCTTTCTTCCTCTTTATTACATATTGCCAGCATCAGCCAAGACTTGATTTTGTGTTATAGATGAAAAAGTTTCTACCCCTGGAGAGTTTATGAATGTATGAATAATTCACTAGCCCTCTTGAAGCTTGTTTTCCCAAAGGGGGCCTCTGGTATCTCTAGTTCTACCAAGTTCTTTCAATTTTACCTTTCTTCACTGAAGTAGAAAGAGCAGCAGTACTGCTGAAGTCTGGTCCTTTGTTTCAGAGAAAGAGCTGTGATTGACAGTACCTCTTCAGAATTGTCTCTCTTCCTCCCTGTCCTGCATGCTTGGAGAAACAAGCCAATCACACTGGTATTTCCAGCACCAAGATGAATATTTGTGCAGCATTTATTGAGACTAGTAGGAAGTTTTTCCATGCTTAGATGTGAAAACATATGCTTATGTCGTAAAAATCTCTAGGCTTCAAAAATATGACCTCAATGACTGTAACAGCTACATCCCATTTTATTATCTATTATTAATTCCTAATCCTAAAGAACAAGCCAATGTGAAAGAGTTGCCTGTTTACTGATGGAATTTTACCTGGTTTATACAATCATGCTTTAAAGACATATTTTTTCCATTAAAAGTGAGGGGAAAATGTTATGCCTTGGAGACATAAGCCACAGCACTAGAAGATATCAAGTTCTACTAGTAAACAACTCTTGTTGTTAACATCCACTCCATTTGCAGAATACATTTCAACTTTTTTCCAACTATATCCTTTTTTTCCCTAAAAAAAAAAAAGCTTCTACTAGAAGATGTTGCTGTCTACACTATTTCTAGAACCATTATCACCAGCCTTTAAACAGTAGGCTGAACATCCACACCAGTCTGAACTTTCCAAGCTCATCGTGGCCTCTGATATTTGCTCAAACTATTATAAAAGAGAGAGAGAGAAAAAAATAAGTTAAATGGAGCAGCCCGTTCTCAGCTTTTCCCCACATGACACCCACCAGCCTTCTTGCCTACGAATCCAGAAAGCAAAGCAGCACCTTACAGATCTCCGAACTGTCAGGATAAACACGCTTAATGGCAGACGACTCCCCAGCCCCCCCACCCCCACTCCAGCACAGCCTCTCCTGCCTTCCCCTCAGCCAGGGCCGGTCTTCAGGTGCCGGAGATTCCTCATTGCTGCTTTAACTCTTCCTAACCCATCACCGAGGCCACCCATCATCCAGGCCAAAATCGGAACCTGCTGCAGAATGCCGTTCTGTCCAGAGTGAATGTCTAACGTTTTCCCCTTCGCTAGGTTCCTGACTGTGAGGGCACGCATTATTTACAGGCAGTAATTTCAAGACAATTAGCTGAGCTAATGGAATAATTTCTGCACAGGAGTAGGCAGTGCGACACAAAAGCATATGGCATTCTGCGAACTGTTTGCTAACATTAAACGCGGACCAGCCGAGCGGAGGTTTGGGCCTGGCCAGGGATGGAGAGGAGGAGGCCGGGGAGCTGCCCGTCAGGACCTGCGCTCCGCACCGTCCTTCACCGGACCCTGCGCCGCTTCTGAAGTTTTCCTCGGGGTGGGGGGGGTGTTGTGACTGGACCCGGCCGGGCAGTACGCGGGCCGGGGTGTGGGACCAGCCCTCAGCCCTGCCCTCGGGGGCGGAGAGGGGCGCGGCGCCCAGCGCGCTCGGGTGGAGGCACGGCCAGGCCCCCTCGCTCCCGCCGCGGGGCAGAGCTGCGCCAGCGCTGCTGGGAGGTCGCGGCGCCGGCCCTCCCCGCCCT
>WHYT01014870.1:148639-187180 GCA_009806455.1 Tetrax tetrax | reverse complement strand
CCGCCTCCGCCCGTGGCACCGGCGCGGCGCGCAGGAGGCGGCAGGACGAGGCCGGTAGCGCGGGGCGGCAGGCGGCTCGGCTCGGTTTGGCCCGGCCTGGCCCGGCGGGGCGGGAGCCGCTGGCGGAGAATGCGGGCGGCGGCCCGGCGGCGCGGGCGGCTGGAGGCGGGCGGCGGGCAGCGGCGCGGCGCCTGACGGCAGGGCTCTGCTCCGCTCCCGAGGATGCTGGGGGGCGATGCCCGGCGACAGGGAGGACGAGATTTGCCAGAAAGCGCTGCAGCTGCTGGCCGAGCTGTGCTCCGTCGGGGCGGTGGAGAACGAGAACTGCCGGGATTTCATCTACTACCTGCGGGACAGAGCCCGGCCCCGCCTCACCGACTCAGGTACGGCCGCCGCCCTTCGCGTTGCGGGCTGGGTGCGAGCACCGGCGGCCTCCCCTCGTCCCCTGGCTGCGGGAGGAGGGCGAACAGCCCCGCGCGTTCCTCGGAGCGCGGGGACCGCGGGGCGAGGCCTGCCGGTACGGCGGGGGCTGCCCCGGGGAGCGAGCGGCCGGGGAGGGAAGAAGCGGGGTGGGGGGGCGGTCCCAGGAGCCGTAGATTTGCCCCGGTCTGGCAAAATCGGGGGAGAGGGTAGCTCACTGTAAAAGCAACGCAATTGAACCAAACTTTCCATTTCTGCATTTCACGAGCTGAAAAGGCATTTCTTGCACTTCTGTAGCAGGTGTGGGGGTTGTGGATCTGACAAGATGTGCGCTGCGTGGTTTCTTGTGTCCATGTCCGGATGATGTTTGCCTTTCCATATCTTGGCATAACGCTCCGACTTAAAAACTTTACCTTAAGGAAGCTTTTTAATAAGGAAGCTGAGCTTCGGCTGCTCAAAAATGTTGGAAGACTGATGATGTTCTGTACATCTCTGGCCAAAAGGGATAGGGAAATTGCAATTTTAAGTAGGAGTTTATTATATTTATTTTTATACCATCAAGTTGAGTTTGCTTAGTATGAAGAGAAATTTAGAGAGTTAAAAGAGAAGTTGATAAATGTTTGCAGTACTGGAAAGCCTTGCTGTTAGATCAGCTGATCGTCACAGCACAGTATTAATTTATTTAATATTCTCTGAAATAAATTTGTTCATTTATCATAGGGCAGTCTAATGACACTCTATTCTTAAATATTTTTCTGTAATTTGGTGAGTCTGAAGTAACACTCAGTGCAACTTACTGACAAATGCTTGGATATGATAAAAGGCCTGGACAAAACAAGTAAAAAGGAAAAAAAAATGGGGAAAAAAAAAGATCTGCTATCACAATAAATGAATAAGGAATTTTCCAACACTCAGTTTGCTTGTATCCAAAGCTATTTGCAGCCATTCTAGCTTCTTGCTCACTTAAAAATATTCAAATTAAAGTGATTCATGCAATGTTTGATAAGGATTCCTTAAAATCAGGCAAATTTAATTGTTTGGTTCCTAGGCAGATTTAATTGCGTTGTTCATATAAGCAGTAATTTTTGTTACCGATACCTGTGATTTTCTGTAATTTTCATTTACCAAGGGATCAATCATGTATTTCTATATCAGGTGATGATTCCAAAAATGTCTGCTTAAATCAGTGCTCACCCTGAATACTAAATTACTTGAAATGCGTATGGAGACTTTAACCTCGCTACTTGGATAGCAGCTTTTCAGGTTTCTTTCAGAAGCTACCTGCTTTTTTTCCATCAGCCTCAGGCAAAACGAGTACCTGGCATCTGTTTGGGAGCATTCTTAAAATATGGCATGCTCAGTAAAAATTTATCACCTCTACCTAATGCTAAAAACAAGTCTGTATTAATTTCTATCTGTTTTGCTTAAACCATTGTTATACAACAGCTTTCTGGTGTTGTTGCAAACCTGCTCAATTACACAGAGCAGCGGTCCCTAACCTCCGCCAGCCAATGTGCAGCAACAGTGAGCAATTATGTTGCAGGCAGCATCTTCCTATTGGCCTCAATTTAACATTTTTATTTTTTTTGCAGCTGCAGCCAGTCTCAGAGGGTCTAGCAGGCAACACGTTATCCGTAAGCCCTGACTCGGAAACCACTTCTGTAGCGTAGCAATGTCAGGAATTTATTAATTTACCTTGTCTTATATTTCTTTGATTAAAATGCATATATTGTCCCAGTAAAGTGACTGAGGTTTGTTTAGCTGGGCCTTGGATATGATAGTATGGGCTGTGAGAAGACAGCATACATGACTTCAAAAAAGAAGTAATACAATTCACAATCACAGGGTAGTGCATTGACCAAATCCATCTTCATGTACATAGTGAGTTTCATTGACCTAACAATGGAAGAATGGCATTAAAAAGCCCTGACAGCTGATCCATTTGCTTTCCAGCCACTGGTGGTCTAAACATAGGGCTGTGAAGAAAACCTGTGCTGAAAGCATCTTCTTGGCAAAATTAGGCAAAAGATGAACCTATACTTGTTATAACCTTTTTTTTTTCCCCCGTCCTATGTGAAGGTGATGTGTGTTAGCTGGCCTGAATATCTTCCTCTCAGGCCAGACAAAAGAGCTGTCTCAAGATGTGTGCCACTTTGTTAAGCTGAGAAAAGTACAGCCAGAAAACGCACATAGTTAGCTTTTGTACAAGAATTAAAGCATTTCCCCATCTTATAGAAGTTTTCCTGCCATGAAGTGGCTACCTGCCTAGACCCAACTACACCACGGATACGGATGATTGTACACCACATTTGGTTTAAGCCATTCATGGACGTTGGCTCTGTTAAGTGAGTGGTAGGGGGGTGGTACAGGTGCAGTAGTTATTGGAAAAATCAAACCTTAATTGAGGGAGGGAGTGAGCTGAGGTGTTGCTGAGCCTGATATCAAGGTTTGTCTACAAATTCAACCTCTCAGCACCCCTCAGTCCCAGCGCGGAGCAGCCAGATCCCTGGAGATCCTCTTGTTTCTTCCTTGACATTTGATGCAGTTGGCTGTGTGGCTCCCCACAGTCTGAGTATTTTGTGTGTGACTCAGACCAGGGGGACAGGAGGGGATTGGATGCTTGTGGTATGCACAGCATCTTTGTTTTTCATGTAATTTGCCCTGTTATTGGAATTACTGCACAGTGTGTAGAGCATAAGTTTAAGGGCTAATGAGTTCCAGGTTTAATGTGCTAGTCCACTGGATTTCAAGGGTGACGTGGGCAAGCCAGATTGTAAAGTTTTTCAGAAAAGTAAAAATGCAAATTAGGCATTTAGTGAAAAATCTTCAATTAGTTCAGTAAGAGTCATATGTCTGAGCGCCCTTGAAAATCCCATTAGGCATCCATAAGCATTTAGATACCTTAGTAAGCTGGATTTTTTTTTTCTGTTCCATTCCTCCATTCCTTATTTGTAAAAAGTTGATAATATTTCTATATCATAGAAGGGTTTTGTGGGGCTGAACTGCCAAGACTGAGCACACCAAGTATGTAATACATGCATAAGGGAGAGCATAGAACCATAGAATAGTTTGGGTTGGAAGGGACCTTTAAAGGTCATCTAGTCCAACCCTCCGCTGCAAGGAGCAGGGACATCTCCAACCAGATCAGGTTGCTCAAAGACCCGTCCAACCTGCCCTTGAACGTTTCCAAGGATGGGGCATCCACCACCTTTCTGGGCAACCTCTTCCAGTGTTCCACCACCCTCACTGTAAAAAATTTCTTCCTTGTATCAAGTCTGAATCTACCTCCCTCTATTTTAAAACCATTACCCCTTGTCTTATCACAACAGGCCCTGCTAAAGAATTCCTCCTCATCTTTCTTCTAAGCTCCCTTTAGGTACTGAAAGGCTGCTATAAGATCTCCCTGGACCCTTTTCTTCTCCAGGCTGAACAGCCCCAACTCTCTCAGCCTGTTCTCGTAGGAGAGCTGCTTTAGCTCTCCAATCATCCTGGTGGCCTCCTCTGGACTCATATGGACCTCTTAGAGATATGCAAGTGAAAACCATGTTAGTCACGTTGGCATTTGCAAACAATCACTCAAGATCATGTAATATCACCCCATCACAGCATATAAAGCAGATATTGCAGACAAGGAATGGAAGTTGCTTGACTGGAAGAATTATACAAACGTTAAAAAAAAAAAACTGAACAAAACCAGAAAAACTACCAAAAAACCTCAAAACAAAACAAAAAAAAAACCCCACAAATGAAAAAAAAAGTTGAAAGACTGACCAATAAAAGAGGAAGACCAAAAGAAGTGCATTTCCTTGTGGATCATTTCTCTGATTGATTTACCTTGCAACTTCTTAACTGAAAAACTTAATGTGGCACAAATCAAGCCTGTCAGAAAGGGTGTGTATGTTGGAGACTTTGGAGTTTTTAAAAGATGGACGCTTTGGGGGGAAAAAAAAATCAAGAGGAAGAGTTACATGTTTTTGATTTAGGATAGTTTAGAGTTTGGCATGGAAGAAAGTCTTTTGGTGGCTGGAGCTGCCTGGTGCATGACTCGCGCTTCCATTGTAGCCGATTTGGCTGCTTTAGAGTTGCATTTCAGATATTTCAGAAATCAACCTTAAAGCTTTTGCTGCTAGTTGTTGTTGTAGTTCTTGGGTGTAGGTGATTCTGGGTCTTTTGGGGAGGTTTTTTTGTTGTTCTGTAGTTTTGTTTTCAAAAAAACAGCTTTCCAGAGATGGCAGTGGTAGACTGCCATTGCTCTTGCTAGACTTGATGAATTTCTGCATTGCCTTTTGTTGTTGTGTTTTGGTGAATTTGCAGAAAGTTGTATTGCCTGCATACTTTCCAGTGACTGCTAGATATAGCAACAAAGTGCTTAATGCATAGTTATATGTTCACTGGTATTTGCTGAATAGTAGTAAAATTAGGTTATATAAAGGAAAAGTATAAAAGAGTTGCGCACCGAGACTGCCTTACACAAAACTTCATCTCCTTAGCACCTTGTACAGATTGCATTTTTCTTCCTTTAGTTAAAAAGTATGCAGCCCTTGAAAACTTGGAATCAAAAATTTAAAAAGGTCAGAGGAAGCTATTATGAACCCAAGGACTGGATAAAAAAGATGCTTATGAAGATAAGGGATATTTAAAACGTCTTGGCCATTAATCTTAATGAATTTTTATTAATTTCATAGCAGAAAAATGAATAGAAAGAAAAAGTAAAGTTTGCTCTCCTTTTCTGTTGTGTTGGCTTGCATATCTTGAGGATAAGCCAGCATGGTATTAAAATATTCTTAATTATGTGCTTTAAAATTGACTAATAGATGCTAAAACAGAACGCATGGTGAATATTCTGTATATCTATAAAGTATGCTACAGGTCGTAAGTACGAGATCAATACTGTACAGTGACAGAAAGTTAGATTTTAGTACTTGATTAAGGTAAAGATAGTTGAAAAGCAAGA
Source organism: Tetrax tetrax (assembly GCA_009806455.1). Classification (NCBI taxonomy): domain Eukaryota; kingdom Metazoa; phylum Chordata; class Aves; order Otidiformes; family Otididae; genus Tetrax; species Tetrax tetrax. The sequence continues at coordinate 181,806 of WHYT01014870.1, read as the reverse complement.
GACTAAAAAATGTGGGCATGGAAATGTGATGGATATTGAAGACAATGTATGAGAAAGTGCAGTTACAGTCTTGCAATAGAATTTAAGAATCTTATTAATCAGTACTTTGTAAAGGTTTACTTTCAACTTCAGGAAAGAGAAAATCATGAAGAAACAAAAGGGCCTAACTGGCATAAATGTGGCCTCCCTGCACACCGGTGGAATGTGAGAGCCAAGGTTTTCTGTGGAGAGTTTAATTTTGTTAAACTGGTCATTCCCTAGAAAGGGGAATATACTTGCAATTAAATAGTATCCCAGCAAGTTTCCCTTTAATTTAGAACTGAGTTTAACAACAAAACCTGTCTTCAAAAAGTAGTTTAATTTCTTTACAGGGTATTTTAAAAGTTTTGTAACTCAAACGACTTACTGATTTATCCTCCTGCTCCCCAACTTATGGGAACATATCAAGCTGCAGAGTTTCATCAAGATGCTAAGTGCATCTAGATTTATCTAGATAAATGCAAAAAGCATTTAGGACTTGTAAAGACAGGAAAAAAGATTGGAGTGGCGAAATAACTTTCAGTATGTTTTTTATTTTTATTTTACTCATTTTAAGCCATTGCTTTCATATTTTAATTTTATTTTCCTGCTGCAAAATGAATGTAAAATGCTGCCATTCCAATTGACAGTATTCTATATGTCATGCTAGTGCAAAACTCTTTGCAAGATAGAGAACAAGTATGAATCGTATCCACTGACTTGATGTCAAATGAATGAAAAAGTGTGAGGCCCAAGGTCCTTTGGGTTTCAAGAACCAAAGTGCTGTTTCAAGAGTTTTAAAAAGTAGTGATGCTATGTATTTTACACTAAAAATATGTATTCTTTTTCTCTGTTGAAAAGTCAGGAACAAGTTTGCAGAAGGTAAAAATAATTATTTCCTGTTGCTTTTATTCTAAGATGCTCTGCTCATTTAATTCCCTTTAACAAATAGGTTTTCAAAGATTTTCCTGTAATACTGAAAGAGTTTAGTATTGCTTTTTCCTGAGGAATCCGTTCTAAACGAATAACTAAACTTTGAAACAAAGTGTAGAAAAGAACAAATTAGGTTCAAAGAAAAGGGACTACCTGTGTGCTTAATAATGGGTTGAAGCTGTAATTAAATTAAATTAATTTAAATAAAAGTAAAGTAAAGATTTTACTTTACTATAACTGCATATACCTTTTTCATAGAATAGATTTTTTGTTTTTTTACAGGTAACCTAAAGATGTATAGATGTTGAAGTTATAATTTACACTTCAGAACTAGAGAAAAGGAAGACTGCAAAGATCATTATTTGGATAAAACTGATCTTGAGCTTTGATCAGATTGGAGCACAGTCATATTAAATGCTGTTCAAACATGAAGGGACAGATCCTTGCACTGCTGAAATCACTTGACATTTTTCAGTGGTGCAAAGCAGCTTCAGTGTAGTAGTACTTTCCTCTAACTTGAGAAGACAAACATGAGTGGGTTTGCCATGGTCCCTCAGACCAATACTCGTGCCACTGCTATCCTGTGGCCGCTCTTGAGCGTTGTGAGGAGGAGAGCAAGTTTAACTGCATGAGAAAAAGATAAAAGGAAGGTGGCTTCTAGCCCTTCTTGGCCTCTGCATCCATATTCAGTACAGATGTGGAAAGCAACAGCTTTCTGGGGCTTCCATTTCCATTTTGGTTTTACTTCTCACTTACATGGGAATTGTACCAAATGTCTGTTGTTTACAGCGTGCACTTAAGCACTGAAACTATAGTGTAACATTGTATTACACTTGCATTAGACGGATGCCAACTACACCCCTTTGTATTTAATGAAAAAAAAGTATGTTTACTCATATACTATATGCATTGTATGTATAAAAATAATATTTATTTACTGAAGTCATTGCCAGCAGATTTATGAAGTAATCCTAAAAGTTAGAATATCATACCAGTTGAATCAGAAGTCAGTTACCTCTACAGTCATCCCACAGTTTATACAAGCCTCTTCCAAATGTGCGGTGAACATTAAAGAAAGTAGTTAAGAAAGTGGTTATTTGGAACTGTGAGTAACCAAAATATGTATTGTTGAAAATAACGTGAAGAGTAATGACAAAAACATCAACCTTTAAAAAATAAGGACGGCTAAATAGCATATGGTCTGTCTTACACCTGAATTCTCATCTTGAATGCCAGTTTTTGCTGATGAAAAACAGTAGGCTAAATTTAGCCCTTGTACGTATAACTGTACTTGGCACTGCATTTGTCACAACTCTTATTTCAATGGGATTTGCACATTCCTCCTAGATAGACAGAAGAGGGGAAAAAAATTGCTAATTATAGTTTCCTAAGAAATATCCATAAGCTTTCTGCAGGCAACAGTTTACATTTGGAGACACAAAGCTCTGATCACTTAAGTCGAGGTGTTACTGTAATGCATTTATGGGTCATTAATTCATCAAAAAACATGAACCTGCATTACAATAACACCATTTTTCAGTACTGGTAGAATTCTGAATTATTATGTTTTAGTGTGATCCATACATTTAGTGACCCAAGTACGAATGATTGGCCACATATCTGCCCAGATAGCTTTCTGGAAATTTCCTTTCCAAGCTAATTTGTGAGAGTTTAATTGCACTGACAATTCAGAGACCTAGAAATGCAAGTCCAAAATTATTGCTGTCGTAACAGCAGATCCAGTTAAATTCATTCTTGAGGCTGTGCAGCACTATAGTAGCTTTGGTGTGTAGTAAGTAGAGGTTGAACATAAACTGCAATTTATGTTTAAAACCATATTTCTAGGTTTAGTTCTTCCCCCACTGAAAATAATGATCATTGTTGATTTAGGGCAAAGCTGTACTTAAGAGCACTGTATTGTGCATCTTTTGCTATATTTTGTCATTAATTTAAGCTCTGTTATGGCTTTATTTAGACCAAAGAGATAAACAGAGATTATTTTGGTCTGAAGCTTTATGCCCCTTTCATATTGCTAACAAAATTTTAGTTCAAGGGATAAGAATTTAGAATAATTAATTACAGATGGAAGGATTTTTCCTAAAAATGTTATCAGTTTCAACTTATAAAATCTGTAATTCCTGAAGTTCATCATCTTACAAGATAAATCTTTTTTGCATGTTCTGTAGTACTGTTAAGTAGTGAGTACTTGTTCCATTTATTTGGAGAGTAGAGAAGACGTTCTGTCACATAAAGAAAATGTTTTGTGTAACAGCTGGCAGTTTGCACATTTGTTATATTAGCTATTATAATCACACTGAATCTTGTGTGTTTTAAGTTGCTCAATATGTTCAGCTGCATTTTTTTTTTATTTTAGACATTCACTAGCCAAGTAAAATCAGTTTGGCTTCCTTGGATTCAGGATTTCATCTTTTATACTTCCTATAGTTAGCTGGAATTCAGAAATACAGTGGATACAGTCAAAACTGGCATATGCGTCTGTATGTCTTGAGCCAATTTACAGTTGATGTGTGTCTACCAAAGCTAAATGTTGGAAGAGTCCAAGAATACATCATCTGTCAGAAAAAAGCTTTTAGATTACTGTTTTAAATTCACCATACTAACAAAAAAAAATTCAGGCACTAGTGATTTTGAAGTTAAAACTTTCAAAGGGCATGTAAAATAATAAGAATTAGGATTTGAAATATGATAATTCCTTCCAGTATACTTTCTCACTTTTTTTTTCCAGTTTAGTTTTACACATACACAAAAAAAAGCATTACTGACTTCCCTTGGAAATACATTTCCTCAGTTTGTTACATTTCCATCAGGAAGTTTGTTCAAAATGTCTTACTTCTGCCTTACTGTCTGTGAAAATCCCTAAGTATTTCCTTTCCCCCTGTGATGGACCTTTTTTTTTGGTGTGTATACAAAAACCCTAAATATTTGTCTTTTAAAGTTTCTTCTTGTAAACTGGTCTTCATCATTCCCCCTAGGTTACTTTGTGTGTGGTTTCTCTATTCGTTTTCTAGATTATGTGTGTCTATATCTGTGTTTCCGATGTTTTTTTCATCTAGATGTTCCCACTCCATTTCTCAAGCAGCATCTCATTTTATTTACTGCCTATATTTCTAACATTTTAAATTCATCTGTGCTTTAATTCTCTGACCTCAACAATATGGCTTGTTTTCTCCTCACATTTAGTGTAATTTCAGAATGTAATTGTATTGCTCCTTAATCAATCAATACATAATGTTTGACCCGTCTTACACACAGATTCTGTCACTGGGCGTCTGGCCACAGCTACATAAAGTTCTCTTTAGAGTTCCCTTTTACAACTTCCTACTTATTTTGTAATTTTCAAGAGGTTCATGCCTATGGAGGTAATGGTTTCACTAATACATATTAAGTTATTACAAAAGGTATTTCTCACATCTATCAGATTATATAAAAAAATTACAAATTGGAATTCAGTAAGAATTATCCTACTATAATATATAGAAAGGAATGCACAATGCTAATTAGAAAATGATCAATGGGATCAACAGTCTTACGATCTTCTGGTTCCATTTGTAGCAGATATTTTACCCATTTAAAAGAGAAGTTTCTGTATTTTTTTTTTTCCCTAGAGGAGTTTAATGGATAAAATTAATGCCTAGTTATTCTATCTTTTTTTGGGAAGCCTACCATAAATAGGGTGATCTCAAGTATTCATTATGCTAAGGTCTCTCTGCACAGCATAAAGGAGGAGAGTGTTTCCTCAGTCTGGCTACAGGGAAATAAAGCCAGTATTGAGCTGGTTCTTGCTGAGTGCTATTCTATTCCCTGTAATAGGGATGATGTAGGAGATGTATCAGTGGCATTATGGCAATTCTTACCTGCTGGAAAGAGCTTTTAAGTCCATTAGCAACCAAATACAAGAGAAAACAGATCTGGTACTGCTTAAAAAAATACAGAAAGCTCTGAACAGAAAATTCTTTTATCAGTATTAATTTTTTAAAGCTTTACCTATTTGCTTGGGGTAATATAAGAAACTAATCTAAACGAATAGCTCCAATATTGTTTAATTCTATGATTGTCCTCTCTTCTGCAGTAGATCATGCCATCAGGAAAAGCTCCTATTTCTGCAGATGCCACTAAGGCATCCATGGTAACAAAAGTCTAACTTAAACTTAAACTTTTCCTCTGGTTTTTTTTTTTTTTTTAATTGACAAATATTAATGATGATTAATGAGTTAAGAAAAAAAAACAACAGAAATTAGGATTAACTGGCAAAGAGAAAGCTGAACAGTTGACCCGCTCACCTTTTTCATCTGATTTGTTTGTTTTTCATCTGGTTTTTTTTCATCTGATTTGTTTGTTCTAAACTTATAGCTGTTCCACAAAGAAAGAGAGGTGAAACCTCATGGTGCAGCAGGCATGAGCATGAAGGCTACTGCTTGTGCTGCTCTGGAGCTGGACATGAGGAGCAAAACAGGTGGCCAGGCCCTTAGAGAGGGAGACATCACTTGTTTTCCTAAGGGACCAAAGAGCACCAAGCAGATTTGCTGTCAACTTGGCAATTAGAGTTAACTGAGTTGAAGCCTGGGATTTTGAGGACCTGCCTATAGGGACATAGTATACAGAAAAAGTTGTGGATGTACCTTGTTACACCTCTATTGTAAGAAGTTATATTTCTATTTCATATTACACTATAATTTGCCATTTTTTTTTTCTAAATTTAAAAGCCTTTTCAGCTTAGAATCATAGAATCATAGAATCATAGAATGGTTAGAGTTGGAAGGGACCCTCAAAGGTCATCTAGTCCAACCCCCCTGCAAGAAGCAGGGACCTCCCTGACTAGATCAGGTTGCTCAGCTTCTTTGGGGAGTTCACTGTAGAAAAAGATAAAAGCAGATCTGTTGAAATGCTTTGGTTGTCTTGGGGTCCCATCAGATGATCATTGCTTTTTGTGGTGGTTGGTGGTGTTTTTTTTTTTTTTTTTGTGGAGGGTTCATAGTTTGGTAAGCCTGCCTGAGAAAGCATGATGTGGCACTGACAGTAGGGCTGTGGCTAAGCAGCAAAGAGAAAGCTTGGCCATCGCGGCTTCACCCAATAAGGAAAAGCTGTCACCTTGGCTCTTTCCTATGCAGCAGCATCCCTGTTCCTGCCAGCTTCTGTTAACTGCAGAAAGTGTAACATTTTTATATCTGCTCGCATTCTCAAGTTAATGTCTTGTTCCTGCCTACCTTATTCATTCTTTACCTGTCTCTTGTTCTGTTGTTGTTAGGTTATCAAAAGTGATTTGACCACTCAAGATGATTTATTTCATACTGCTGCTATGAGCCAGTGATGATAAAATAGCTAAAACCAGCGCCCAAAATAGCAGTGAACAGGTATAGGTTTGCCAGAGCAATTTAATAGTAATTACTGTATCTGTCCTTCTGTGGTGTAGCCTACAGCGAGACCCAGCACTGTGAACAAAAACTGCTCTTTCTTCCTTTGATGTATTTTTCTTCCTTCTTTTCTGTTTTTCTTGGGAGCTGGAAACCAGAACAGACCTTAATAACAATAGAACCAGCAACACCTTCAGCCACTTCAACTTTTTTTTCCTTCTCAAATTAAAGGGAAGCAAATTTTCACCTTCAGGAACGTCTAAAATTCAATCTCAGGATTCACGTCTCATCTTATAAGCTCTGTGCACCAAGAGAAGAAGGAACAGAAATGTTATTAAAATGGAAGTCTTGGGATTTGATGTTTTCAGTGGTTTGGCTGGTTTACCTCCTTTTTTTTTCTGTACCTCTCTATGAGGAAGATTTCCAGTGGTAGTTGTTGCCATGGTACTAAGCAGGACGAGGTGTCTGTTCGAATCTTAAAACTATGTTTATGATCGTATTGTGATAAATTATCTCTTCTGACAAGTCAGGCTTGTTTACCCAGAATTAATACAGCACCACTTTTCTTACTCCGAAATGGAGAGAGGCTCTTCAGGTCATTTCCTGTGTGTCAAGGCAAATGTGAGCTTCAGCAATGCTGGAAAAGCCTTAGAATTAGCCCTGTCCTTCCACTCCCTTGTTAGCTGTTCAAATGAACAACCACTTCACGCCCTGCCGAGCAGCTGATTGGCCTTGGAGGGAAGAAGCATCTGAAGCAGTATTAATGTTTCATTCAAAATCATGAGAGCCAGGGAGGAGGGAAGGGAAATGAGGGAATTCAAAACCCCAAATCAGTACTGCCTTTTATTTCACCAGGCCCTTTTCTCTTGAGCAGCATCCCTAATTGTCTCCCACACTGGATTTCCTCTCAGGATGGTCTTGCTGACTTTGTGAGATGCTTTGCCAAGGGTAAATTTAACAGTGTGCAGAGAGGAGTTCAGCCATCTCTCTTCCCTTTGCTTCCCTCTCTCCACTCTCCGTTCCTTCTCCCCAGCTCTCTTAATAGTATCTGGTCTGATGTATGCTGTACAGGAGATGGAGGAGCAAAGAGGCTGTGCAGTCCCCTCATACTTTGCTGTTTTCTATTCTCAAACCATCACTGCTGCATCAAGACCTAGCATGTTTACCTTGTAAAAAATCCCTTTTTATTTTCTTAGTAAGCAAAACATCAGAAAGCTGTACAATTAGTGCCTTAAAATGGCATCTCAAAGACATATGAGCAAACTAGATGTGATAAAACAATCAGTAAACAAGTGTAGTGGAATGGATGACAGCAAGAACAGCCAGCTGCATCTGGGAAATACACAAATCTTTGGAATCCAAGAGTATAAAATATCTGAAACTGTAAAAAAGGAGCAATTCTTACTTTTCTGCAGCAGTCCCAGGAGTTTGAAACATGGTTGGCAGCCACTACAGTGTATTTTTTGCAATCATAACATCATTGATGTTAAAAGAAACATCATCTCAAAATGGGTATTCACATAAGATCTTGGATTCATTGTAAATAGTATAGCAGGGTTATTAAATCTGGAAATGTTGCTCATAAATAAAAATAGTTTTCTTAGGATAGAGTAGAAAAAAATGTTACATACAGATGTGTTGCAGAACTAGCCCTTGTTTAAGAAGGAAGAATCCCTTTTACAATGTTTCAAGCAGTACTGTTCCCAGTAAATAGCAGAGGATAGACGCTAAGTTCTTAAGTACTTCTGAGATAAACTTTAGTATTCTTGAGTTTAAAACCCCAAATGTTGCTTTTTCTTTTACCCATTAGTCTTTGGGGAAAAAAAAGAAGGAAAAAAACCGCAAGCTTTTAAAGAGTATTTCCTGACTCAGCAATTGAAGGAAAGGAATGATGCTGACACGCTTGGTTCAAGGTAATGTGAGGACTTGGCCCCAGCTAAGGAGGGCTACGAACATACAAAACAGAATAGGAGATGTCTGGCTGTAAATCCTGTGAATGAAATATTGTTCTACAATACATTAATGCAAACTTGTTTGATTCAGGGATGTTGTTTAGAGACAATAGTATGGTTTAGTTCGTTGGAACAGATTACTGGTTGGGGACTGTGACAACTAAGGCCTCTTTTCTTCACTGTGCCAGTCGCTTGGGGTCTGATCTTGGAAAAATCTTTCAGTGCTGCTTTCCCCCTGCTCTTTCAGTTGCCTTTTCAGTACTGATACACAGTTAAAATTCCAGCTAATCCCCTGTCTGTAATCAGCGGAGAAAGCAGGGCATGTCTCAAGTGTGATGGCAGTAAAGCACTGAGCAGAAAACTGCCTAAAAAGCAGCCAAGAGAAAACAGCGGGCCCAAGGACTTAGGTGGAAAGTAGACTTCCTGAATATGGCTCTCTTTTCATAGTGAACAGGCAACAAGAGCCTGTGCTTTGTTGGAGCCTCTCAGCACTTTACTCTTATAAATAATAAACAGAATATATTTTCCTCCTGTGTAGGTTAGGAAATAGAAATGTGCCTCTGTTATCAGCAAGGAAGCCATAATTGAGAGGCAGAGATTTGATGGAATACACATTCAAATGGGAATAAATAAAAGCATAAGGAGGATTTCAAAACCTCTATTTCTGTGCTGGGCTTAATCTGAATGTTTAGCTATGGAATTTATTCATGATATCTGTTTGCAAGCTTGGATTTATGTTTTCAGACCTAAATCCCGCCCCACACTCTAGCCTGCATCTGACTGTGCAACAGTACTAAGAGGGTAACTTTTAGTTATCTTTTGCATATCCCAGCATTTTGTCATTTACTGCCCTTTTTTTTGGCCATTTCAAACATCTGCTTTCATGGCTCAGTTTGGATTGCAAATGCACATCTTGGTGTGAGACCATTGGAGACTGAAACTGAAAGGACTACGATGATAATAGGTAATCCTATTCACATGATTGTAGCAGAAACGTACAATACAAAGTATTTTTCTTGGAGGGAGAGGCCTTTTTAGTGTGCCCCTCTTCTCCAGTTTGCCTCCCCCCCCATACACACACACACACCTGGGATTAAACAGTGCGTTTTTACTCACTCAGTTTATGTGTTATTAAGGATATATGTTTCTTAGTTTCAGTACACTTCAATGTGTATGTTTTGCTCATGTTTAGGAAGCTTCTAAAACTAATCACCCACCCCTTACTGGAAAGTCCTCTAGAGAAATTGTTTAACAGTGAGGTAACTCTACTCAGCAGCCCGCTAACAACCTGACTTTCTCAAGTCTGGAAGTTTGGGATGTGCAGCTCTTTGACGTGCATGGTCCTTTTCCCTTCTTCCTTTCCGCCTTCCCTTTTTATTGCTTTTTGTCAGTTTTTTTCTTAAGTGAATGTAATCTTATCCTTACAAGTGAAATGTTTTCTGTTTTCTCAACATTCACATTTCAAAAAATTATTTTTCCTACATTCGTCTGAGTTTCTATAATCTGGGGACAAAACTTAATTCTGTTGTCAGTCAGATTTCAAAAACTGCTAAACCAGAGCCACTAAATCTGACCTCGTGACTTCTGTAGTACTACTTTCACTCAAAATAATCCCTGAGAGTAAAGACTTCAAAGAAATGTATGTATATGAGTGAAACTACTCATACTGTACTGAAACTGATTGGGAGTTTGATATATAAGCCCTTCACATTTTTTAAAAAAAACAAGCTTCAGAGTTTGTGGTTGCATAAAATAAGAAATGACTGCTTCTGTTCAAAATACTTATCCCAGTGTTACAGTGCTCCATTTTGAATGATCACTGGTGGTACTGGTGGATGAAAAGCTGGATATGAGCTGTCTAGTCTTAAAAAAAAACCTCTGCTGTATACAGAGATTATAATTTCTCTCTCCGGTACAGTTGTTTATCTTCTTTTTCTTATTTATTGCTTGAGTGAACCTAATATATTTGAAATTATGTTTTAGAAGATACGGTGCAACTGGTGGTATTTCACTGCAGAATAACCCCTGAAGGGATTTGTAATCCCCTGGTACTAACATCATCTAATAGTGAACCAAATTGAATAATAAGCTCAGTGCTACGAACACAGCTTCCTATTCAGCCTCATTCTGTTTTAGTTAGCATTGCCTAGTAATTAATTATTATTCCATATTTATGCTATCAATGACATCCAGAGGCTGGCCTAAACATGCTGGAGCCGCTGATGTGGCAGCAGCAGTATATATCTATGTGGATATTTTGTTCTCCCTCTATAAACATGTGCTGTAGGCTGTCTCTTAAAAGATTTCTTAGTAATTCTTCCCTGTAGCTAAATACAACAAGACAGTACATGCTGGACATCAATCAAAGACGCAGAGTGACACATAGCTTACTAATTACTACTACTGTTTACAGGATTTGGAATGTCCTAATTGATTTTGTCACTGAAAGTGCAGTCTAGTAAATTGCTTGTCACCTTTGTTTCATCCTAGGTCTCATTGAGAATCTCATATGCAATTAACTGTAATTGCTATACTGTATTTATTATAAAGTGAACAATGCATTGCTATTTAGTTGTTTGGATCTCAGTATTGGGGAGTTAATTGCTTACAAAAATACAATTTAAAATAAAGAGATCTTTGTGGTGAGGGTTTTTTTTGAGTAGAAAAATACGAAGATTTTAACATAGTTCATGTTCCAAACTCATAGTCCTCCCAAACCTGAAATCTCACTAACTTCAGGAGAGTAACTTGTGCATAAAGACACAACAGGTAAATCTGCATTACCACCTCGTGTGGCCCGATGAAAGAAGTTTGATTTGCTGCACACCATTCTGGTTATCGGACCAAATGTCCCCATTGTGCTGCTGCCAACAGTGAAACTTGAGCCAGGTGAAGGCACGCATCAGGCAAGCCTGGAGCACTAACTGCAGGAGAGCCCTGCGTCCACATTGCCGAATGCTGGAGTCTACCTTCAGCCTTGGTTCCACCAGGAGGAAAACTACTTCAAACACACCCACCAGTGGTGTGTCCCACTCCAGTGAGTACCGCCAGGCTCCAAGTACAAGGGAAAGCTGCAGCAAAAAGGATCCTTCCCCATCCCTCCTCCAATGCTATATCACTAATGTGGACACATCCTATGTTATCTAGGAAGACTCCAGCTAAAGATGCTGAAACAAATTGCTATGCTGTCTGTAAGGCAGGGTAATTGTTTTCTGCATATGGAACTGTACAGCAATTCTTGAAAGGAATATATTTCCTCCATATATTCTAGGTTACAAGGTAGAAGCAGCACTGAATTGCTCACATGGATTCATCTGCCAGTTTACCCTGGCAATATTTTCTGTTTAAACAGCCAAAGCCCCAGAATTAATATGGACTGTCTAGAAACCTCAATAAAAGAAGGAGCTTTGCCAAGAAGCACTCGAGAACAGTAAAAAAAAGTGAAGCTCTGTACAGATAAAGGACAGGAATGTGCAAAATTTTCCTTCACAGGAATGGAGAGCTACATTGTCTCTGGATATAACCCAGGGTTGGGATGTTGGAGCACAGGTCTATTTTTTAAGTTTCGACTGACAGCATTTGCTCTTTTAATTTCATAGTCGATTGTTCAACTAATAGCTAATCATAAGTTTCCTTTCTCGCCTTGTTAAAGCAGAGGGTTCTCTTTAGTTCCTCATATTAAGAAACTAGCTGTTCTACTTTTTTTCTGGAGAAAATAATTTTAGGAGATAAGATACAGATATAGGTAAATTACCTTAATTAAAGAAAATGCAAATCCAGTAGAAAGAGAGTGTAGACTCTACTTGCTGCAAGCACAAAATCTCTCCAAGAGTCTGGATATTACAAATAATGACAATAATTGTACATCTAAAATATTAGAAATATCTTCTATCAGAATGCAGGATGAAAACAGAAACTATTTGATTTGAATTTGTTTTACCTACTGCAGGTGGAAAGACAAGCCTAAATATCATGGACTGATTTCCAGCACATTCAAATTATTTTAGAGCTCACTTTTAATCCAGTTAATTATTTTGCGATTCTCCATTTAATTAATTATCCAATTAAAGTTCTTAAATAATATGTTAAAATGGTGTTGTGATAATAAAAGATTATAACAGAAATACTGCAACGTTTGCTTGAGAAGAAAGCATAGCAAGATTGAAATCTGCAGAATTCCAAGTTAAAGGAGGCTGTTAACTTTGATAGCAATTACATGTACCTATATATACTCCAAGAAGATGAGATGTATTAGATGGGGTGTAGAAGACTACCACACAACTTTACTGTAGGAATCATTTAGGATTGTACATAAATACCATTGCTTGGATTTTTGGCTAAGATCTTCCAGCATTGTTATATTTATCAAAACCAATGTTTCTTTTTTTTTTTTTTTTTTCATTACAGCTGTTGATTGTAATTGCTTTCTGTGGTATTTCAGGCTTCCTGGGATCTACTCTGAAAAAAAAAAAAATCTTTAGTTTTACAACCGAAGAACTGATGCTCAGGAGTCCCTTTATGCTGCAGAGTGTGGTGACATGGCTTTTCGGTTGCCTGTACCACTTTCTTTCTGCAAAGGTCTGTTCGCTTTGTCAGCTGGTACTTTACGTGTTGGCTGTATACCTACTGGCTTACAGAAAGCAGGTGCATTTGGAGAGATGACAGCTTTCTCAACTCAATTATTTCATTAACTCATTTATAACTAGATTTATAACTTTGGAAAAGCCATACCATCTGTTTAGCATTCAAAATCTTGCTTGTATGCTAAGCAATGCTTATTAAACTCTCTGCATCCCTTCTACTTAGTTGCATGCTGTTTCACTAGAAGCAACTGGAAAGTTGCTAGACTCAAAATTAGAAGTGAGAAGATCCAGGTTCCATTTTTAACTTTTCAGCTGATTTACCTAATTGCACCTTGAGCAACTGTGCTGCATCTTGGTTTCTGTTGCCTATTTGTAAAAAGACATTTAAATAACTTTGACATTTATAGAACGAGGGAAGAAGCTACTTCATGATAAACAGTTTAATCATTGTGATAATTTAACAGCTTTGTTCTACAAGCTACTTGGTAATGTGTATAGAAAAACACTACAAACAACTCCTCAAATATCCATTAGGGTTTCTAAACACATTTGTTGCACTCTTTACATTTCATTGACATTTGTTAAACCCAGATTTATTCCCAATGGTTTTAACTGTGTATGTCCAGACACTCGGAGAGAACACATGTAAAATGTTAATGCTTTCTAGCAGCTTTAATGAATAAACCCTGATTTAAAAAAAAAAAAATACTTATCCTATCAACAATGGCAACATTAATGTTTAGTTAAATACGGAGAGAAGGCTGTAGAATCATAGAATAGTTAGGGTTGGAATGGACCTTTAAAGGTCATCTAGTCCAACCCACCTGCAAGGAGCAGGGACATCTTCAACCAGGCTCAGAGCCTCATCCAATCTGTCCTTGAATGTTTCCAGGGATGGCGCATCAACCACCTGTAGTTTATGTCTGATAGATAGCAGAAGTCACTAAGCTGTTAAGTAAAGACAAAATCTGAAAAAGCTTGCAAATTTCTCTTTAAAATCTTTTAAATTACATCTTCCCTTTTAAAATCTGGATTTGCATTTCTTTTCCCATTCATATGATTTTTGAAATTCCTGGAGGAATATATTTATTTTGAACAGTCCTTCTTGTCATTGTCCAAGAGGGCGGGAGGCATACTGTTAGTTGACGGACAGTAATGATGAATATGTCATGCATCAGAGAGGTAGTCTGAAGACTTTGATAAGAAAGGTGTCAGGTGACCCCTTATCTTAATCACTCCTGAATAGTTACACTCCTGGGCATACACTAAGCCTGTATCTAGCTGCTAGTAAAAATCAGGGCATCATAGGTGCACAGAAGATTTATTTTTGTAATTCTGAGGTCACTGTGATCAGTCATCAACTGATGACTTTTTCATAGAATCATAGAGTAGAATCATTTAGGTTGGAAAAGACTCTTAAGAGCATTGAGTCCAAGTGTTAAACTAACACTGCCAAGTCCACCACTAAACCATGTCCCTAAGCACCTCATGACATGTCTTTTAAAGACAGGGATGGTGACTCAGTACCTGTATGATCAAGGATGGAAGCTTGCATTTGGCAATGCTTTCTCACACAACTCAGTCAAAACGGAGCGAGGTCACTACAGTAAACTGTGGCTCCAGCCTTAAAGACCTAAGCATTGTTGTCCCCTCAATGTCTATTTTATTCATCAAAACTTAGTAATTTTTTAAAACACATTTTTTAAAATGTTGCCCTAGAGGCAACATTATTTATTAACCTTATGTCAGTGGTCACTTTCTAGGAATTTAATAGATACTTCAGAATCTTAGCTTTCCACCCATGCTGATGTATCTTAGACTTGGGATGTACATATGTGAGTGTGTGTATCAGAGGGGAGAGATGGAGTGAGGGAGAAGAACAAAAAGCAAAGGAGAAACCTTTGAACCCACAAACCAATGTAAATTGATGTGGAACCATCTGCTTTAGTCTGCAGTGTTTGAAAACAGGAGTGTATGAACTGCTCCTGTTTATTACCATTGAGGGAAGTAGATCAAAATCTTCAGGACACTTTAAAATATTAACTGTTAATTTTTTAATTGCTAAACATTTTTAGATGCATTAAAGTAACGCACTTCTTCACAGTGGTTGATACTGGTAAATGAAGTTCAACAGGCAGTCATTGCTATACATGACTTCTTGTATGAATTATAAGAGCTTCTGATCCTTTCCACTGACCTTAGAGTGTCTGGTGCTTGCAAGTGGAGGTTTCCTTATTTGTGTAAAAAGGCTCACAGTGTTTCTTAAATGTCTAAAATAAAAAGACTTCCTGCTTTTCTTAGGTGCAAAGTGCACCCCGAGGCCCTTTGCAGCTTTTGAAAGCTCCAGACAGATGCAAAGCTAATGTATTCAGTTAAGTTTCTATCAATCAGCTTTCATACCCTGAAATGCTGATGCGTTAATATCTTGACCTTTATGTCAAGATGAATAAAAAACAAATTAACTTCTGACTCAGCAGGCCTTTCTGAAGGATTGTGTTTGTTAGAAAATTTCTCTGATTTTACATATAGGTGTAAGGGCAGAAATAATCGGTTTTCCATAAAGGCCAAAACATCTTAGTCTCGACAGTTGCCAGAATTTCTAGCCTTAATGAACTAGTTATTGATATTGTTCTTTGGCATTTATATTTTATGACAATCTGATCATTTCTATAGTACACAGCTATGGGTATTGTTGACAGGAAGGTACGAGAGGGACTGGCAAATTTTGCAGTTACAGCACACAGGGTTATATCAAGCCTTCATCTTTGTCCCTTGTCTCCCACCTGTTTCTTTGTAAAGATTTATTTTCCCTATGAATCCAACAGATTCTCGGAAACTCCTGACCTTTCACAGTAACTGATTTGTTGAGCCTGCCCCTTTGACCGTGTGGTAGGGCCAGGCTTCTCCAGGTATAACTCTGCCCAATTTTACTCAAGGAATTTAAGGACACATGGATACCTTAATCTTCAGTAGTCACCAATAACAGTTCACATCACATCTGTGACTCAGACCAACGTCTAGATTTTGGAGAGTAGCAATTGAATGATTACCTCACTGATGGGATAGCAAATGATTGCTAAAATGCAGTGCTCTGATTTATTATTTTCTTGATTTTTTTATCTTTTTTTTTTTAATCTATTATAGCTCAATAAAAGTGCTTAGATCAACAGCTGTAGAGAGTAAAGCCCTGAATTTATCCCTACAGTCAACTAGCTTGCTATTCAGTGGGACAGCCACATATTTGGACGTCTCCTGCATGATATGGAGGAAGAATACTGACAAGCCTCAGAAAGTTTTGGGCATGAAGGTCATTACCATCCTTCTCAATATGAAAACTTCCATGCATTTCTGTAACCCAGTGCGCAGTTTGGGTACATGCACTAGAACAACAGAACTAGACTCTACTGCTTTCTTGTCAGTAACAGTACTGATCCAGGTGGGTCCATTAATCTGGGATGAGTGGGCATCTGTCCCTACCACACAGTACTTAATATTTGCTTTGTTGGTCATAATTACAGTGTATCAGCTTTCCTCTCCATAAAACTAGTTAAACAGAAGAAAAACCCTCAAGCTTTCTAGTTTCAATTTTACATTCACAACTAGGTAGAAAATGAAATTGGGTAGTTCATAAGAAAACTTAAAAGAGTTGTTGCTACTAGTTCTTTTTACAGATTTCTTTTAAAATAAGGAATGTCTTGCATGACAATTACACTCAAGAAAGAAGAAATCCAGATACTATTTAGTATATGCTTTGCAAAAATAAGCAAGTTGAAGTTCTCCCTTGTATCTGGATTTGCCAAAATTAGGAAGGATTCCAAGAGCATCTCAGCTTTAAAATAATTACTTGCTAGGAATGAAAAAGCAGAAGAGCAGTCTGAATGATAATTTTTAATCGAATCTGTTTCTCAATTCTATTCTTTATCTGTTATGTTTATAAGCTGTTTCACTTTAGATTTCTCTTGATTTTCTGCTTTAGTTTCTCTGTCTTCAAATTTTTCTACAGTTTTCTCTTAGTATAAAATACAGATGAGATTTCCAGAACTACCCACTTGTAACGGTCTCTAGAAGCCCTGAACTTGTTTCTTTTGCTCTTTGGAGATTAAGAGGAATGTGGATGGGAAAGAAATATATTCCATATATTTTTTCTAACAGTAAATTCATAGTAAACTTGATCTGATTGTAAATTACTAATTCATTATCTTTCCTAGTAGTGAATATCCCTGTCAGTAAGACTTCCATCACACCCTAATACATATGGATGAGGGCAAAAAGCTTCATTTTATAAAATGGGAAGCTTAAGTTCACAAAGAACAGCAGATACATAATACATTCACCATGGCTTATTTTCTGAAATACATTTTTTTTTTAAAGTCAATGTGAGGATTACAGTGCATCTGGCTCTTTATCTGAAAAGGATAAATGCTTTCAAAGCTGTCTTTATTTCCCTCTATGCCAAGAGCTTCCTCCTAAAAGAAAGATCAGGCTATTTAATCAGTTTAAGATGGTAGTGGTTTGTGATAGTTTCCTTTTCAGGAAGAATAACATGTAACAAGTTCAGGACAATCAGTTAATGAGAACAAGAGCAGTTTGAGAATATTGTAAACTGTCTTTCTAGTCTAGGTGTTATGTAGGGATGAGAGTGCAGTCATTCGGGAAAAAAAAAACCAAACAAGCAACCAAACAAAAAAAAAATCCATCCAAACTGAAAAACAGATAGAAACATCTCATTAGGTTAATGAAGGTCAAGATAAGTAATATAAACTTCCTCTTTATCCATATCAGTTTATGCAGGCAACTTTCCTGAAGTCCCTTGTGAGGTTTCAACAGTTGTGGCAACCTTTTTATGATCTGCCAGTGTACAGAAAGCAAAATAATTTTGGCTCTTAAATGCAAAGCAAGGATTGTAAATATCGAATGACTGTGATGTGCCAAACTCCCATAATACAGGCTTAGAGTAGCTTATTCTGAAAAGAAAGCTAATGAAATAATTGACCTCATTTTCATTCAAAGCAATCTGACTTTAAAAGGATGTTTGCACTTTTATTCTACATAAATTGGCCAAATGAGTAATACTATCTTCTTATTTCTTACATATGTATTTCATTAAAAAAAAAAAAAAGAAGAAAGCAAGGTTCAGATAAAATATATTTTTTTTAGATTATTCAAAATTAGAAAGGCTAATGGGTTCCACTGGGCTTAAGAAAATTAAAGGGACAAATAGCCAAGTGGTAGATGAAATTCAGTACTTCAAATAGAAAGGAAAATAGAAATTTGAAAGAACAATATGTTCTGTAGAGTTGTTCTAGAACTATATGAGTGACGCCACTCCTATTAACAATTATGGCTAGTTCGGTGAAAATATTTTTGCATCATATTCATCACATTATAGATGTGTGTGTATATATACATTTGCATATATATGCCTTTAGATATGAATGTGAAACTTAAATTTTACTGAAGCTCAAGCAGCCCTTTAAACCCTTCAGTGGTGTGTCCACATCTCACATTGTCCCTTGAAGTCATTTAACTACACAAATTTTCCCACCCAAAGAAAGTCATTTAATGAAATATTTGGGTAAGTATCTTTTTTTTTTTTCCCCTGGCAAGATTATGCCCTAAAGGGGATAAAAATTAAATGGAATTTGTTAAAAATTTGCAGAAAATTTTGCTACTTCATTATTTTTATAGCATATCTCTGTAACTATTGTTTTGAGCACTTTACTACAGTGTTACTGTACAGTTTTATACAAGTGGGAAATGAAATGCTTCTCTGTCATCTCTTTTTGTGTTCTCAAATGCTTCTTTACTATTTATTGCAACTTACTGGGCTTTCAAGGACAATAATTGAATTCAAAGTTGTTTGACATGGTTCAAATAAACTGTTTGCTCTTCTTCCAGAACCTGGAGACTTCCTGCTACTGGCTATATATTGCAGAAATAAATGTC
This sequence comes from Tetrax tetrax, assembly GCA_009806455.1. Classification (NCBI taxonomy): domain Eukaryota; kingdom Metazoa; phylum Chordata; class Aves; order Otidiformes; family Otididae; genus Tetrax; species Tetrax tetrax. The sequence goes on along the minus strand of WHYT01014870.1, from coordinate 163,002 downwards.
AATTTCTCTTCATTATCATTCATAGGGTCATTGCATTCAAGATTAATGTGTGCCCTGATGGCTTATTCATGGAAATGTTCAAGTTTCATGCTTTTTAACAAACGCAATTTGTCCAAAAATTTCTACTAGAAAACATGGTTATTCTTTATTCATTCTTCATCATTCTTTTCTCTATGAATGCCTTTAATTCTGACAATGAGGGAACATACACAGTATTTGCCAAAAGTGACTAGTCACTTTCTGTGACTAGATGAGAAGTTAAATTCTTCAATAACCCTGTGAACTATTTCCTATCCCCTAAAAATTAGGATAAACATTTGCAAATTATTAATTAGCAACTCAGTTCACTTTGTGAATGATCCTACAAGAAAAAGAAAACTAAGTCTATCACATTATTTAATTCCAAGCAAATAATTAATCTGATTCTATTTAACATATCCCAAGAAGTAGCACAGAAAGTGAGTGGGTGGAAGTATGCATTACAGCTCTTGATTACAATAATGGGAACTGAAACTCTTGCAAAGTACAGCTACTCAGTTTTTGCACTATGAAGTACCTAACATGCCTGATGGTCATATAAATTTGCAGTATAAATTAATACTCAAAAAGAATTTCTTTCCTACTCAGCATATCACCAGCTTCCCTTTTAGCTAACAAGCTATAAGCGTTTCTCAAATGCCAAATGGCTTTTAGAAAATTTCATATTAGTTCGCTCCAGCTACATTTCCTGTCCTGCAAAAGTTGCACCCTAATCAGTTCTGCCTAACCAGATGCAATGGAGCCATTCAAGTCATCTCCATGTCATGTTGCACACAGTGTGCTGGACTTCTGGTTTCTTCAAAACTGGTGTCCTCTCTTCTGTTGTTATTATTTATGCATTTCTTCCAGATTATACTATGTAATATTTTTTTATGGATATTACAAGACCAATTTTAGACAGTAATGTGGTATATTTTATCAGTTGTGCGAAGTATGTATTCAAAGAGAATATGGTAACAACTAAAAAGAACCAAGTCTGAAGCATGGGGGAACCTGGGTAAAACTTCATACAGTTGTGCATATGCATTCATGACAAATTTTATTTTCTACTGTGCTTTCTTTGTACTCATGTTTCTTGGGAAACAGAAGCTTTAGTTTTCACAAGAGGAAGAACATAATTCTTTGTCAGAAGGTACTCCTGCAAGATGTCAGAAAGAAAAATGCAAGCCCTTGAACGTATGACTCCTCTCAACTGCGTCTTTAAGAATCAGTGCTCATTCAGCCAGCTGTCTCATTAGTACAGATATTTTTTGTCACTTACAAACTTTAGCAGAATATTACATGTCAGCTAAGTTGTCAAGGAAATTTGCATTAATGCAGACTAAATATATTAAGAGGAAATAGATGTGCAAACAAGAAGAAATTCTTCTTAGAACAAGTTTAATTTAGTGCATTACAGATATTAGGCTTTATCATAGAGACTGATCAGTTTTCTTCAAGTAGTCTTAAGCGTTGTGCTCACATACCATTTTGATTACAGTTAATAAACTATCTCAAAATGAAGTCACCCTACCCGAATTACAAAAAAAAAACAAACATAAAAACAAGGCATAAAAATATATGCAGGTTACTCAGAGGATTAGAACAGTTTCTTCACCAACAGAAGGGCTTTACATACTGTAAGGCCTATAAGATGTAAAACACATAACTTGGAAAAAAAAAGTCACTAAAAGCTCAAATACCAGTAAAGCCCAGTTACAAATACATTTTTAGATCATGGAAAATTTTATTACTATATGAAACTGTGACTCTGATCTCACTTAGACCTGTTTTGTTGGTGCACATTCATAAATTTTAGGGTCAGACAGGTAAGATTTGGCGTATGTATGTGTAATAAAATTAATATAATCTGCCATTCACTACTTTGGTTTTCAGCTGCCTTACTTTAAAGAATTTCCCAGAAAGTTTCTAAACACAGCATTAAGAATAATTAACTCTGTTTAGGAATATTTCAGAGAAGAATATATTAGCTGAGAATTATGCCTTTGTCTCAGGAATCTTTGCAAAGAGACACCTTTCATCCTGAGCGAGTGCCAGCTACGTTAATTAAGAAAAACTTCTGAAGCACAAATGAAACTACACTGTAATATTAGATTAAAACTGCTTCAGTAAGTACTGTAGATACTTCATCCTAACAACACTTCTCCTTTTGAAAAGTTAGGGTCTTAGATTTCTAGGTTTAAAAAAAAAACAAACCAGCTGCTCTTACAGTGCAATTAATGAGATAAACTATGACTAACAGATGTATTTGCATGAAAGAAAGACCATTTAGATTTTCAAAAACACAGCTAGGATTTAAGCAGTAGGCACTGATGCTTCCATTGTTTTACAAGACGTTAGATGTCTAGCCACTTCATATTCCTTAAAATCTCCCCCTAAGTAACAAAAACTTAATGAAAGAAGGAACTTTTTTTCTCAGGAAGTAACAGTTTGAAATTACAATTGAATTTGGACAGAATCATATTTACAAGGACTGGCAGATTTGTCCCAACATATCCTAAAGTTCAGCAACATGGTTATTCAGAACAAGTTAATTTTATCATTTTAATTTAATGCCTTTTGAAATTTGTTGGGTTTTAAATCAGAAATGATTACTTGTATTGGACTAAAAATATCTGAATTGTGAGATTTTAAATTGCTAATATTTATTTAACTTCTTGCTAGCCAAACTTTACCTAATAGATTAATGTGTATATTACAATAATGTTGGAATATTTGAATACTTATTTTAATAAAAAAGAGAAGAGTAAATAAGCATGGAGAAGTAAGTTTGTTTTATTTCAATAAAAACTTGTTAAAAGAACTCTCCCAGTTAGGACTTCTGGTAAAACTCTTTCAACTTCAAGGTAAACCAGATTACAGCCAGTTTGTTGGGAAAGGAGTTAATCTGATAGAACACCAATGACGTCCAGGTATTCTGACATGTGGGAATTTGGGAGCTCAGGTCACACTACAGCCATGATCAAGAAGGTAAGGTTATGGACACGTGGCTGGCATCTCAGGAAAGAGATCAATGCAAGTACCTGTGGCACAGGGGCCTTCTTTGTGTTGAGATTCCCCTTTGCAGAGCACCAGGAGCTCGTATCAGTGCAGAGTAGGTACAGAGAGTAGAGAGATTAGTTAGTCACTAACGGAAGTGGCCAAATGCTAAACCTGAGCACAGATGATCATCATAAACATGGTGAAATGTGCATGCTGAATTTACGTGTTGCAACGCTGCTGGAAAAAAAACATTCCTTCTGAAACAGTCAGCACCATTCCTCACTGCTGCCAATGTCCAGCCTACCTGTAAACTGCTCAGCCTTGCCTAGAGCGCTGCCTGCACTTTGATTCATGGTTGCAGTTTAGATTTATGACAGATGCTGCTCTGGAAAACACATTGCACTAATTCTGGTGAAAGCAGAGGGAATTGAGAAGCAGCTAGATTTTTGAGGAACACTTTCTGTGCTGCAGACCTCTGATTTTTATAAGGAAAAATAAGTAAAGACTTACCCTGCTCTCATTACAAAGCAGAGGAATTCACTGGCATCAGATGAGTACTGCTATCACATGGGAATAGAGATAAACAGGCTTAGAAAGATGTCTGGAAAGATGGAGTAAAAATTATACAGAAAATACAGTATGTAACAGTACAAATGGCTAATGTAATGCTCCAGGATGCAGCCAAAAATCTCTTCACTTGGGACTGCACTCACCCCAGCTATTCACACTGAATCTGCCCAGCTGCTGTGCAGTATACAAAAATTACCCTCCAATGAAAGGTCACCACTGCCCTGTAGCCCCACTGTCTTTCAATAAAGTAAGACAGATACATGATTGTCCCTTTTCCACCCACAGTAACAAAAATTTCACTCAAAAATGGTTTCTAAGGAGTCAGAAAGAAGTGAAACCAAGATGATGAAAAATAATCCCTTCTTAGCCTGCAACTTGGCAAGTTACCTCGACTGTTTATTACCCAGCTTCTCTGAAAGTAAGCTGTGAGATAAGGGTTCTCAGTGTTACGTTATTAAATGCAGAGGTATATTATTAAAGCCCTTCAAACTCTCAAAATGAAAATTAGTTCATATTGCTCTCAGGTATTTTTTCTCGTGATGTCAGTTCTGTAGATGACTGTGTCCTCTGCTAAAGTCATTGTCAAAGTAGGGGACTGTAGGTCTGCCTTTCAAATTGTTCCTCACCTTCATGCATCCTTGGTGTTGGGCAGCCTCCAGTTCTCACCTTGTAATCTTCTGTCTGGTTCTGACAACTCCCAGTTTCTCATTTCTTTCAATGCTGGATCATTTACTTGAATCAGTTCTTTGAAAAAGTGACCTTTTTGCAGACCTCTGATGTATTTCTTCCTTCTCCTCCAGGGAACCCAAGACAAATTGCTTTATTCTGAAGGTCTTCTTTCACTGCTGCATCCCAGTTCCTCTCCTTTTTAATCAAACAGAGAGGTTGTGCTCTGCCTTCACTGCCAGACTTGTTTACCAGTAAATATTCGAAAAATATCAAGAACCACTATTCTACTTTCCCCTATCTGCCTTTTATGCACGGGAGGAATTTCTTTAATTAATTTCAGCTCTGAAACTCTTTGCTATGATTCCAAACAGCTGCTGTGCTGTCCCCACTGTTAATGAGCTTTGTCTTCATACGACAGAGAAGGACAGAAAGGGCCATGCTGGCTAAAATTGTTTCAAATTGGTTTTCAGCATGCAGAATAAACTGGACAGCTCCTGCATGAAAGTGATTGTAGAGTCACTCCCTCCTCTGCAGAAATTTAATCTGTCTGGCTAGTGAGAATGAGACTCACAGCAGGGGCAGAAGGTATTGACTTTTCCACTTTTTAAAAAAAATATTCTTCTTTTAAAAAAAAAAAAAATTGACTGAGCCTGTTTCATCTGAATTGTCATCTTAAATAATTGTCCTAGTAGGAGCAGTACATGTCAACCTCATGCCATCCTTTCAAAATTTAGCCTAGCTGTTAGCTAGAGAGATGGCAGGCTGACATTCTGAACCTACAGGCACTGTGAAAAATTGCTTTGATCCAGGTTCTGTTTATACTTTGAGGCAGTAAAATAGAATTCTTACTAATTGTGTTTAAGGCATGATGTATTGTGTAATCCACAGAGAAACTAATTTCAAAAACACTGTGACCATAAAAACAGCTGTTCCACTGAGTCATTTTCCCAGCATGCAACTTAAACCAAAGCAAAACAGAGAAAGAGCCTCTCCCAATTGTAACTTATTTGTGTTGATATGATTACAGAGTAGGATAGTACTAGGAATGTGAGGAAGAACAACAGAAAACTCATCTCCACATTCCTTTTTGTGCTAGAAGTTTGGAAACAGAAAAAAAAAAAGAGCCTTTGGAGTTAAAAACCACAAAAGTCTCAGGTTTTTTTGTACCTAAACTAAATTATGGAGAGCAAACCATGTATTGATAGTCCAAAATAATTTGCAAATATAAGAATTAGTCTAAGATCAGATGGAAGGGAATTAAAATAGCAAAACAAGATACTTCAGTTGAGTACCTAAAAAAAAATCATGTTACGTATGTGCATTTGAGCATATTTTCTTGGTTGTTTGAGTATAATACAGTCTCGAAGAGAAGATAGTAACATCTGGTAAAGGAGGTGGAGGAAATTGCACTACATAAAAGGAAAATAAAGAAAAGACAAAATGTAATGCAGGCATTGCTCTTTTGTCAGTAGAAAGTTGAGTGAACAAGAGAACAGCTCTTTCAATATTTAAAATGACCTAGCTTTTAGAGGGAAAATATAAACTGAGTTCTATCAAGATAGAGCTGAATTCCAAACAAGGTTAATTTTTTTTTCTTGGGCATGAGGGGGTGGGGAGGAAGGACAGAACATTTAATGTGTTTCTATTATATTACTGTTACAGGGACCAGAATTTAATTTTTGTAGATCTGCAGTCCAGAGATGTTTACCTCCCATATTTTATGCCTTGGAGACGCAGAGCTCCAAAGAGCACAATGATGTGACATGCATGTATTTTCCTTTTTGCAGATATCTCAATAAGCTTGCTCTCCTTAGTTGTCACAGCCTGTGGTCTTGCCCTGTTTGGTGTCTCTCTGTTCGTATCCTGGAAGCTTTGTTGGATCCCTTGGCGAGAGCGTGGTCTACCATTTGGGAACAAAGACAACAAACAAGAATCGCTGAACTACACAGATACAGAGACCAATGACCGTGACTACAGTGAGGATTATCTGGGACAGCCTACAGCCTATCCGGAGTCCTCCATGAAGATCAGCCACACCTCCCCTGATATTCCATTAGATGCTCAGGCGGGAACGAAGGAGAACTGCGTACACAATGTACGAATGCATCGTCAGATCACTGAACCGACTTCTTCCGCTCGGTCAGTAACTGCAATTTCTGTCTGATATTAATGAATACAGATACACTCAAAAGAGCACAGCTTGATTATCCAATACACTGATCTATTAAAAATGCATAATTTACTTGCCACATTCTTTTTTTAAAAAAAAGTTACACAAAAGTTATTATTTGAGATGCACAAACCTCTTAAGTTAAAAGGAGAGGATCACAATGCTATTCTACTCTTTTATCAACTACTGTCTCATTTGTTCCTCTTCCTTAGAAGCTGGATGAGACAGAGCATTCTGTGTCCCTTAAAGCACCAGAACAGTCTAGATTTAGCTTGTAAAGCATATTCATTTGCACTTAGCACTGATGCTGAGCACTCAGTAATATCTCCTCAAAGATTTTTAAAACAGCCAAAGAAGAAAAGTAGGGCAAGCTAATGAAATAGCAGTTAGAAATAGGATTAAAAGTCATAGATTTTAGTCACAATCATGACTGGGCGGGGGGAGGGGGCGACAAGAGTCAATGAGGCCTGCAGGGGAACTGGAGAACCAGTACAGGAGGGAAGAGGAAAGAGGGAGGGTGTGAGTGTGTGCAGAGGCAGGTGATAAAAGGATTATGTTTCACATAGTAAGAAAAAGGATCAGCATGTGAAAAGCCAGTAAATTTGTGAGTCAAAGCAGATGCACCTCAGCTGGAGAAGAGAGAGCACTAGCCCAATTGCTCTTTGCTAGCCTCCTTTCTGGCCATCTGGGAGAGCAAGATTAGCCAAGACTCTTGCCTGCAGGCACACCTGAACATGGATAACATGATAGCAGCTATCAGTCAGTTTAGCAATTGCCAGTTGTCCAAAACACATCTCAGAAAAAAATTTGAGAAGTACCCAGAACATTATTAATGCTATGCAGCAAAAGCTCCAGGTGCCCTTCCTCCTTAGATTAGCATAAGAATGATTTAGGCTTATATTGTTGTAGGAATCTATGGGAAGATCAAAGCCATAATTATGGATACTGAAGCTTGCACCCTACCACATGCAAGGCTGAATTCCAACTAAGGAGTAATAGCCCAGGAGCAGAGTACAGGGCTGGTGCTGCTGTGTTTTTGCAGGAAATAAGAATGTAATGAAATTCATTATCAACAGAAGATTCCTATCTGATACACAACACCAAGAGCTTTCATATGTGTCTTCGATATTGTGAAAGTATTGAGTCAGATACAGGCTTTCTCCGCTACAACAGAGCAGCAATTCTGATACTTAATCAATGACAAATCCACAGTATCACCACAGCATAGCTGCAAGCAGCAATCCCAGTCTGTAAAAGTGCTTGCCTCAGCATCCTGAGTGCCTGGACAGCGTCTTCATTCCTGTGAATCTCTGCAGATCTTTCTGCTGGCAACTGTTCCCAGTGTGGTTCTCTCCAGCAGGTGTGACACTGGCTCTCTGCCCACAAGGACTTGACTTGTCCAGGTGCCACCCCTACCCTATCCCATTTGCTGATACAGGCTTTTTATTCCTCTTTTTTATTGCCCCTCGCTTTTGCCCAGGTTTCCAAAAGACTCACTGAGCAGGAGGGGCCCATCTTCCTTGTGCTGCATCCTTCGTTTGTTCACCTTTGTCTCTGCTGCTTTCTGGCACAACTGGCCAGCCAGCTGTGGCTTCGCTGCTACAATCCTTGCTAAGCTGAGGGCACTCTCTCCAGTGCCCTCGTTTTTATTCCTCCCCAGGATATTCTGTGCCTCCCACTGTGATGAGGAGCTTAAGGCTTGAACAACAAAAAACTTTTTGTGTGCCATGATAATATTTTATCGTGGAAATGACTAATGTATATCTATAAAATTATGTATTTATTTTGTAACAAGAGAAAAAAATTAGGATAGTATATAAGAGGCTGTTCCTGTTTTAAGCCTGTGTAAACACATATTTACAAGGAATGAATGAACTGTGATAGGAGAGGAACTATCACTGATTACATTCAACATAAATTGCTTTGGACTAATCCTGGACTAGCATTTTCCACATGCTCTTACTATGTTCAAGCACAGCTCATGGTACTCCAATATGCTGAATGATTGCTGCATATGAATAGAACAAAAAAGTGGAATCCAACTCATAAAAGATTAGGATTTCACCTAATCCAACTTTTACATCCTGCTGCCTCGACAGCGTTTGGAAATTTGATTTCTGTTACCATCTCGTGAAGTGAAAATTTCAGTCACAATGACTGAGTGACTCCAGGTAATATATTTCTCTGAACTGAAGCTAAAAGCAACTTTGGCTCCTCAGAGTAATGAAAGTAAAGGAGCTTTTCAGCCAAAGTACCATGGAGCTTATTACATCAGGTATGAGAGAAAAAACAAAACAATTGGTCAACAAACCATTTCAGACCAGAACAGCTCACTTTTAAATTAAGTAGTTGTAGAGATCAACAAGTCATTAAAAGGCAGAGATGTCAGGAAGTATTCTCCTTTGACCAGCTTTACCTTGGAACGAGAAATCAGCAAGCTCAGCTGGCATAGTAAGCCAAATCCTGCTGCCATTTACATAATATAACTCATCTCATAGGCATTAATCCAAAGATTCAATTGAAAATTGTAACTGATAAGAACAGCTACAGTGCTTATCACATTATACTTGCCAGTAAGGGAGATCCTTTGGATTTGCAGTGACCATAAATTTGCAGTTGTCACTTTCTTCAGTCAGGTTTGGAGAGTGCATACCACTAGCATGAGACACAAGAACAGAAAAGTATGTGATATTAGCAGTCTAATGCTGAAGATGAGTTCTCACAACTGCAGGGTATCATGCTTTATCACTTTATGTGAGTAAAAGTCTGACCCCATTGTACAATACAAAAATATGTCAAAGGAGAATAGGATCTTTAGTGTGATTGCACAGATTGTTATCGACCTCAACACAATCTTTTCAATTCTTTCATTTTCATTTAAGGCATAATTCAATCCGAAGACAGCTCAACCTCTCCAACCCCGACTTCAACATCCAACAGGTTCAGAAACAGGAGCAACTGACTGGGATTGGCCGCATTAAGCCAGAGCTATATAAACAAAGATCAGTGGACACAGACGATGGCAGGAGGAGTAATAGCAAGGCATGTGGAAAACTGAACTTCATTCTGAAATACGACTGTGACTTAGAGCAGCTGATAGTGAAGATACATAAGGCCATCAACCTGCCAGCAAAGGACTTCTCTGGAACTTCAGATCCATATGTGAAGATATATCTGCTTCCTGATAGGAAAACAAAACACCAGACTAAAGTGCACAGAAAGACCCTAAATCCAGTATTTGATGAAGTTTTTTTATTTACTGTCCCATACAGTGATCTGAACGCAAGGAAACTCCATTTTTCTGTGTATGACTTTGACAGATTCTCCAGGCATGACTTGATTGGCCAAGTGATAGTGGATAATTTTTTAGATTTGGCAGATTTTCCCAGGGAATGTAATATTTGGAAGGATATTGAATATGTCACCAATGTAAGTATTATAATTTTTCTTGAAATTTTTTTGTTTCTGATTTTATTTCCTTAATCTGATTATAACTGAAATTATCTGATAAATTTAGGAAGGAAAATACTCTATTCTCAAGCTTTGACCTTAATCTAAGGAAATTGACAGTACATTTTCAGTCCTCAATTCTCATTCTTTGGATATATTAAAGAATGTCTTATGTAGGAGATAGTGGGTTTACTCATTACCCTGCTGATAGGGTAGAAAAACTGGAGAATGTCTTTCTCTTAATCTTAGTTAATCTAAAATTTACTTAAGGAAATACAACTTTTCTTATTTTGCCTGTCTTTCTGTGTTTTGTATGATTTGCCACATAAATTATAGCATACTTATCAGCCAGAACTGCAGATTCAAGATTTTGTATGTAGTGATCTTCAGTTCTTCGAAAGACTATGTTTTCATAAAGTGAGATAACACCACACCTATAATCCAGGCAAAGAGAGTTTAGACAATGTTATTCTGTGAAAGCAATGAAACACACTCAATCAGTCGAACTCTTTGTGTGGCATCACTTTGTTACATAGGGAAATGGGAAACTTATAAAATAAGTCTGCATTTCTGTTATCCCAAAGTCTCTAAGTATAAAATTCTATGCAGGAATCGAATTAGGGATTAGGTACAAAATACGAGTTTTGGAAAAGACAGCTTTGTTCTCAAAGTATGAGCTAACCTCCCTGTAATGCTATTAGAAATTAATCACATACATCCTATGGAGAACAGACCTTCAATGAGAATGACACATTGTAGAAATCCACAAAGGTGAAAGTACTAGTGCCAAGAGTCAGTAAATATTTCATTTGCTGTATCAAACCATACTCAAATGGTACACATTTTAGAGTCAAATAAACCAAACTTCATTAACAGTAAGATCAAAGTTAGACCTCTTTTCAGAAAAGCACGCAAGTATGTGCTTAGCTGAGTGTAAGAAGCTGTTGAAAAGTAAAGGATCTTCTGAGACAAATAATTTCTTGAATTCAGACCCTCAGCTTATACCTCTGTGGTCTAGTAGCATGCACATATTACAGACCAAATTGATTAAATCAATTTTTGTGTGTGTGTAATTTCTTTTTGAAAATTGATATTGTCCTTGTTTCTCAGTGTTCTTAGTCAGTGTTATGTAGTTGTGTGTGGAATGTGCTGAGCCCTTGTTGCACAATCTCTTCCATTCTGGGATGGAAGTGCAGCAGCAGCGCTAGCAGAGGACAGTCATTCCAAGGGAAAGCCTGCTTTCATACAGCATTAAGTGTCCCAAGCTCAACTTTTCCGGTTTACTGAAAGTTCCGGTTCAACTGAAAGTTGAATGCACACGCATGCAGGAGTTACTTTGATATGTACTAGTCCTTTTTCCATGCTTTAATTTAGGCAAAAGATTAGCTCTGGTATCTGCTTTTTAATCACTTCCCTTGCCACACTTCAAGTGTGAGGCAGCGTATAGTTTGTATTCAGATTTTCTGTAATCTCTGAAATTAAAGTCAGGACTGAGACATGAGTCATTTATTAATTCCTACTAATATTAATTTCTATGTGAAGTGTAACCCTGCTTATCCAAACAGAACACGTGACCTTCCATCTAGTCTTGTCACTGGCTTTTCAGCTAGCAGAGACCTTTTCAAAGCAAATGACTCATAGTACATAAGAGACACAATCCAATTTTGGCTAATGTGAGTTCTGAGATAAGAGTATCAGATAAATGAAAGTGTGGAGTACTCAGCATAGTAATTAAAATTTCCAAAATTTCAAAGGTTATAACTTACTCCATAAAGTTATGAGAAAGTCTCCAAGCATCATTTCAAGTTTCTTGTCTGTGTAGCTTGGATATCTCACAGACTGATGGCAGAAACTGAATGCTACAGGCCACTCAGTGGAGCTGCTGAAGTGAATGCTCCTGGGGCTGCACTTCAGACCAGGCTAGCAGGCAGTATTAGTGAATCCTTGAAATAAAACTTAGCAAGGTTTTGTGCACCGTTGGGCAGTTTATGGTTGCAAACAGAAACTGTTTCAACTGTAGCAGGTTTTCAACGATTGTATCTTTGAATGTCTTGTTGTTTCAAGTAATAATAATTACAAATCAAACAAATACTGGGCAAACTTACTGAAGGAAATTCACTCGATGTAGATCCACAAAGAGTGTGGCACAGGAGGGATAAACCAAGCAAACGTACTAGAAAAAGGGAAGGTGCACACAACTACACATGACAAATTTGTCATACTTCTAAAGAGTACATTCATTTTAATTCCTTGTGCATCTTACTACACTGCATAACCAGCGGCCCCAGAGGCCTTTATTTTACATTTTCCATTTTATTATGTTCTAATCCAATTTGACACAGTAATATAAAATAATGTATCCAGTCCTTCTCTGCCCAGCAAAATGCCCGACTTCAAGTGTGCACTGCAGATTATGCCTGAAATGTCAGCTTTACTGCAAAAAAATGCCATTAAATTGACCTATTATGTCATGTGCTTTCTTCTGTTCTCTAGTCACACTAGAAGATGTTTTTATCCAAAACCAACAGTTTTGATTCTTTGGACTGTAACATCTGCTACCATCTCAGAGTTTGAAATTATTTCATAACACAGACGCGTGCCAGCATAAAAAATTTCTACACACTCAAAAGCAATATGCCTCCAAACACAAATCTCTAATATAAAAATGATTGTTCTTCTAATCCCAGGTCCTCTGAACATAAAATCTCTCTCCTGTCACTTTTTCCAGAAAAAAAAAGCAGCAGTGGGCTGGTTAATGGAAGAAATAATTAAGTGGATCAACTTCAGATAAACATGAAATGGACTAGATAAGCTTTTTGTATATCTACCAGATAGATTACACTGGTTTCTGGCCCATCAAAGGAAAAAGATATTCTTTATTTTTAGGCTAGGTTTCAGTAGTTGGTGTGTTTTGTTTAGTAGCCTCTAAAACATACACAGTGTTTGGGGTAGGGGGTTTTTGATAGTTTTTATAATGTTCATAGACTGATGGCATATTTTGAAGATAAAAGAGTTGTCAATATTTCCTTGGTTGCCAACTTCAAATGCAAATATGATCAGGCAAAAATACATGGCTTTTTCACAAAATAAACTAAACAAGTACGAAGGAGAGGAAGCCGTCAGTCCATTTCAGATAAAGGCAAACTTTCAGAAGATGCTATGTCTTGACTTGCATAACTTGCTGTGCACCCAGAAAGGAAAATCTTTCCTGAAGAATTGCTTGTTAAACATCACCAGGCAGCTGTAGGGCACATAGAAGGATTTCTGACAACTGGAAACCTAGCTCTGGTTCATACTAGCTGTTTGGATTGTCAAAATGCTGTCCTTTGTTACTTGCTAAGCAGGTGATCTTTCTAGACAAGATGAGTATTTAAAAGTGGTCTCCACTTAGAGCAAGGGGAAAATCAGAGTAAGAAAGAACAATGTAAATTTCCATTCTTGCTAGGCCAGCATTTTCCAAAATGACTACTCATTTTAGGAGGCAAATTTGTGACTTTGGTCTTATAGTAGCTTTTGACACTGATGCTAGCTTTTCAGTTGTCAGATATAGTTATACTTGAGATCTGGGCATGATGCAATGAAAACTGTTATTTTTCTGAACGTCTAAGCTTATATATACACTTTAAAAAAAATCTTATTCATACCACCCCATTGGGACCTTTCTCTCATTTCACCCTGAGGTTGAACGTCCTGTTTTCGTTACTCTTTATGTAGCATTCTATTCTAAAAGGACATTTACAACCATATTTGCAGTGATTATGCACCTAATATTCTAAAAATTGTAGCTTCCATATTGACTGCTACCATTTATCCTTATCTTGTGGTTCCTTTGAGGCTCTTTGCTCTATCAACCACCTGTGAAGGTGTGAAGTAAATTGAAACTCTGATGAAGGTGGAAGCAGTTGGTTAGATGCAAACCATGGTTTATTCTTTATCTACAAACAATTGGAGTACTAGAAATTATTCAAAAGATTACTGTCTTTTCAATATGGCTATTTTGAAGTACTTCTGCTTTTTTTTCTAACTAGGCCTTGAAGAGTGTAGCATCCAGCCCCCAAAGTTAAAAAACAATATATCAGAGTACAAAAGGAGAGTGAAAATATACAATAAAACCATTCTGAAAGAAAGAGAGATTACAGAAAAAAAAAAGCCCTGAGTAACACATACAGAATTTGAGAAGTAACGTGTCACAGGCTTTAGAGAATGTGTATGGTTTGCTAACAATCCAGAAGATAGTTATGGAGAGTTCAAAGCTGTAAAGAAACCTCAGCTATATATCAAGTTCTTTATTATGACATCCAGAAAGAGCCAGCATATACTAGAAGTTGCAAAGCCAATAAATTCATTGCATCATAGAATCATAGAATCATAGAATCGTAGAATGGTTAGAGTTGGAAGGGACCTTCAAAGGTCATCTAGTCCAACCCCCCTGCAAGAAGCAGGGACCTCCCTGACTAGATCAGGTTGCTCAGAGCCTGTCCAG
>WHYT01014870.1:105224-139976 GCA_009806455.1 Tetrax tetrax | reverse complement strand
CATCAACAGCCTTTCCCTCATCCAGCAGATGGGTCACTTGATCATAAAAGGAGATCAGGTTGGTCAAACAGGACCTGCCCTTCATGAACCCATGCTGGCTAGGCCTGATCCCCCGGCCATCCCGCACATGCCGCATGATCTCCCTCAAGACTATCTGTTCCATAACCTTCCCTGTAACTGAGGTCAGGCTAACAGGCCTGTAGTTCCCCGGATCCTCCCTACAACCTTTCTTGTAAATGGGAGTCACGTTGGCAAGCCTCCAGTCTTCCGGGACCTCACCAGTCAACAAGGAGCGCTGATAGACGATGGAAAGCGGCTCGGCTATCACCTACGCCAGTTCCCTCAGCACTCTTGGGTGGATCTCATCCGGCCCCATGGACTTGTGGCAGTCCAGTTGGAGTAGTAAGTCTCTGACCGTTTCTTCTAGAATCACAGGGGGGTTAGTGTGCTCCCCAGCCAAGACTACCAGGTCAGAGAGAGGAGTACCCTGAGGATAACTGGTCTGACCTTTAAAGACAGACGTAAAGAAGGTATTCAGAACCTCCACCTTTTCCTTATCCTCAGTGGTCACATTCCCAGCCTCATCCAGCAAAGAGTGGATATTCTCCTTTGTCCTCCTCTTACTGTTAATGTATTTATAAAAGAGTTTCTTATTCCTTTTCACTCCAGTGGCCAGGTTAAATTCAAGCTGGGCTTTTGCCTTTCTGATTTCACCTCTACACATCCTAACGACTTCCTTGTATTCATTCTCAGTTGCCTGTCCCTCCTTCCACAGGCGGTAGATTCTCTTTTTCTCCCGGAGCCTCAAGAATAGCTCCCTATTCATCCACACCGGTCTTCTTCCCCGCCGGCTCATTTTGCGGCTCAGGGGGACCGCCTGCTCCTGCGCCCTTAAGACTTCCTTCTTGAAGAGCAACCAGCTCTCTTGGACCCCTTTGTTCACTAAGACTGAATGCCAGGGGACTCCCCCTACTAGTCTCTTGAACAATTCAAAGTCCGCCCTCCGGAAGTCCAAGGTAGCAGTTTTACTATTCCCCCTCCAAGCTCCACCATGAATTGAGAAATTTATCATTTCATGGTCACTCTGTCCAAGGCAGCCCCCAACCTCCACATCTCCCACCAGACCTTCCCTGTTTGCGAACAGCAGGTCTAGCGGGGCAGTTCCTCTCGTGGGCTCTCTGACCAGCTGCATCAGGAAGGCATCCTCTATGCACTCCAAAAAACCTCCTAGACTGCTTCTGCTGTGCTGTACTCCCAGCACAGGGAAGTTGAAGTCCCCCATGAGGACAAGGGCTGACGACCGTGCAGCTCGTGCCAGCTGCTTGTAGAATACCTCACCTGTCTCTTCATCCTGGTTTGGCGGTCTACAACAGATGCCCACCAGGATCATTGATCTTTCTCAAAGTAACAGAGTTCTAAAGGGAACTCACCATTTAGGACAAGTCAATTCACAACTTTTCTTTCATTTCAAAACTATCAGATTACTTAAATTAGAAGCAACTAAACAAAAAAATTGAGAAGGCACCTATGTGACTGAAAAGTACTGGTTACTAAGTCAGTCACAGGCTTTCTAAAAATGCAGCTTTTTCCTATCCACAGAGCCACAGAGTAGTATGTACATAATGACACTTGTTATTCTGAATATAAACATAGCCAAGTAAAAGTCTGAGCAGCTCACCTGGACTTAATTCACACAAATACACAGGATGACATCAGGAAGAGAGCAAAATAAGCCACCCAAAAAAAAAAAAAAAATCCTCTCTAGCTACATTTCACATGTAGCACATGTAAAACAAGTTTGAAGAAAAGAGTTCCAAGAGGAGGAAGTTCTGTTGACTCACTTTTATGGACTTAAAGCACTAAGGCACTTCTATATTTAGTGCTCTCTTTATCTCACATCTTACAATACCCTCTGTGCATTCTTTAAGAGAGGAAATATGCTCATAAAATGGTCCTAAAATTGTCTGCAGTAAATGCCTAAATATAAGAGAGGCACAAGCATATCTGATAGAAAACAAGTATTACAGAAAAAGAACTGTTATCACACTCTACACAATCACATCTTCCCCTGCTCACACTGTAGACACCCGAATAATACACTTAATTTCAGAGTCTGCATTTTCTAAAATGGATTTCTCTCTTCTTCCTTCCCCTTCCTTCACCTTCCTCACAGTCTTTAGTTTATTTTAAAGCTGTTCTTTTTTTTTCTGTACAGCTCTAAATTAGATGTAGTATTGGACTGGTAAACTGCCTAACAGCTTCAAGATGAAAATATTTTATTTATTTGCAAGGTAGGCAAATAATACACAGCAAAAGCATAAATTCTCCTTCACCACATCCACATAGCCGAAGTGTCTTAATAGCGATAGTCCAGAACTGTCTCCAAAGAAGAGAGTAGCTGGCTTTGCATGAGCTTTTGGGCAGCATTAGCAGCTAAGACACTGAGAAACACTGAAATGTTCCTGGCATTGCCTAAGAGAAATGCTAAAAGTAACCCCCTGTTGCTCGATCACCAAAGATTTGATGGCATTGATTCAGGAGGTCAGTCAGGGAGGTTTGCCCTGAGAGGGTTATATACCAACAGCATATTGGCATGTTCTGCGATCGGCAGATTTTAAATAGCAATCCATTGTGAAATTGTCAGTAGTATCTCGAGAGCAGCCCTGAGGAGAAGGAGTTGGGAGTGCTAGTGGACAAGAAGCTCCACATGAGCACTTGCAGCCCAGAAACCAACCACATCCTGGGCTGCATCAAAAGAAGCGTGGCCAGCAGGTCAAGGGAGGTGACTGCCCCTCTACTCTGCTCTTGTGAGACCCCACCTGGAGTAATGCATCCAGCTCTGGAGCCCCCAACATAAAGAGATGGACTTGTTGGAGCAAGTCCAGAAGAGGGACACAAAGGGCTGGAGCACCTCTCCTGTGAGGACAGGCTGAGAGAGTTGGGGCTGATCAGCCTGGAGAAGAAGAGGCTCCGGGGAGACCTTATAGCAGTCTTCCGGTATATAAAGGGGGCCTACAGGAAAGATAGGCACAAACTCTTCAGTAGAGTCTGTTGTGATAGGATGAAGGGTAATGGTTTTAAAATAGATCTCTGGGAGGAAACAGAAAAGCCTCCCTTCTCTCCCATGTTGCTCCCTCCGAGAAAAGAACCACGAAAACCCCAACAGCTCTCCTGATTCAAATGTGAAATTGTCTTTGTAGCATGGTTTTAGAAATACAGAATGAAAGCAATCCCCTTTCTCACACTTCTGGAATGATGCTGTCTTGTTATCATTAATTTTACTGTCATTCTCATTCTTCCTTCCTCCCTCTATTATTTTAATTTATTTTGTATTTGAAAACCAAAGAGATTCTAAAGTAAAACGAGACAATTTTACAGTATTGGAGATGTAGGGGTTTTGTCTGTTTTCCCATACTTAATAAATGCGGTTTGTAGGATTTACCTTAGCATCCATGATTATACTCTTCTTCTATTTAACTTGCAATTAAAATGGAATCGCACTACAACTGCACACCTTTTCATCCAATCCATTAATAGAATATTGCTAGCAGTGAAGTAGTCTCTTTACCTTGGCTGCTTTGCTTTGAAATTTGCAGTGATTTTCTTTTCTATATGACCCATTTAAATAAATTACTAAGAAGTAAATGAAACTCCTATGGAAATTGTTTTACTATTGTTAAAAGTGGGCAATTTTATAGACAAGTGTTACCAGTAAAATGTGTATTATAAAATTTAGTTGTGCTTTTAGTCTAGTGGAAGGTTATGTGGAATGCTCTCAGACATGTTTTTAAGCCATAATGATCCCTTTCACCATTTCTGTTATATTGATACTTTCTCTGGATGGTGCATTTGAGTCTAGCAGGCCACCAGTATTATTGTTTATACAGGTAACAGATCAAAAGCCAACTTTTTGCATTTAGTTACACCACTTAATGGTAACCAAGCCAATTTCAAAGGTAATAGGATTTCAGCATCAGGGAGCTCAAAACCTACTTTTTACCAGAAAAAAAGTGAAGTATTTTCAGTAGTTCCTAAGATGAGGGAGTGCACAACATAACACAACAGAATTGTTTCTAGAGAAAAAAAAAAACACGTGGAGAAACTTCAACAGAAAGTTACTTGATCCTTGGCTTTAAAATCACAAGGAAACCCAGGAAAGGTACCTATTTGAAAGAAGAAAAATAACTTTAATCTAAATCGTGGTGAAGAAAATCTCTGAGTAACTCACAGAAATAAAAACAGGAGAAACAGATTCATAAAACCATGCTTCTTCCCCCACCTGCTAAACAGGCACCAAACTTAAAGGGAGATCCACACTTTTGAAAAGTCTGCCTTAGATGTGCCTTATTAATGAGGTAATAATTATTTTTAATGGGATGAGAAGCCAAAAAGGATGAGATAGAGAGAGAGAAAGGGCACACCAGGGATTTCACTGAACTTCGATTTGATTTTCAGATATCACAAGAATTTAAAAATTATTAGACACAGTTTGGATTTACAGCAATACACTGTTCATTAATAGTTATTTTAATGGGCTGTGAAAGGAGTCCATTGTATTAAAAATCTCAGGACAAAGTGTTTCTTTGCTGTCTGTTTGCCATGAACAATGCACACATGCTTCTCCAGCTTCTTCATTCATTACGCTAGAGCCCAGAGCAGAACGATCCCCTCCTGGCCTTCCCAGGCCATGTGCACAGCTATGGGTATACAAAACCACCATACCTTCTCTACGGAAATTAGACATGGGGTGGAATGACACAGCAGATTGCTAAAACCCAACAAGAGATACTTGCTTTTTTAAAGTCAATAAATAAATTAAGTATATCTCAGAGAAAAGCTCTGGAATGGCAAGGAAGACATGCTGCTGCAACATAAAGTTTGACATTAGCTTTCTAATTTTATTATTTGAACCGTTCTCTTCATCATATCAACTTCTTCAAAAACAAAATTCTAGAGAAAACTTTAATTAGACTGAAAGTAGATTCAGATTTATTAAAATGGCCTTTCTTTATTACCCATTTTGCGTACAACCTGTGCTAAGCATGAGTAGGAAAGAAGTCACTAGAGAACACCTCATGTAAGTATAATGAATACATCCACAAAACACCACCGATGCTTACACAGACTGAAAAGAACATTTTTTTTTTTTCTGATACTGTGATTCCCTCCATCTTTTTTCAGCACTACCCAGATACTTAGTTTCTCTCCTTTTCAGAATGATGTGCTCAAAATTCATGATACAAAAGACGACTGCTTTACACAGCATAAAATGCAAGAGAATGACATTCAGTGCTGAGGAAAGGTGAGGAACTGTAAGTAGGGCCCAAAACTTTAATTTCATCTCATTTCAGCAGTGTGTCTATCTGAGCTTTTTTTACTATAGAATGGCCACTGTGAGACTTTATCCTTAATTAAGACTGTGTCAGGGCACAAGGGCTGGCTGTTCGCTGGAGCTGGGATGCCAGGAGCTGGCGGGGAACCTGATGCTGCTAGGCAGAACCTCAGCAGCCAGGTCCCATGCCACCACCCCAGCCAGGGAGCAGGGCAGGCCGGGGAGCTGGGAGGCAGCCTCTGCATCAGCCAGCTCCCTGGGGACATGCCAAGCCAGGCTGGGACATGAGCACATCGGTGGGCCAGGCCCAGTGCGGCCTGTGGCCAGGCAGGGCAGGGCTGTGGGTAGCTGGAGACCAGCACCCTACGGTGTCACTGGGGCAGGGACCAAAGCCCCTGGCTGGGCTGAAATGGGATCCTGGGCCATAGGTGGGGTGGGAGGAGGCCCTGGGAGTGGTCGGGGCCAGTAAGGCCCATTAGTGTCCCTGACATACTGATTGCTTTCAATCCCTTTACACAAAGAGATAATTGAGTGGGGTTAGAAGATAGAGCAAGCATCTTTTGGTATTTTAGTGGAGCTGCAAGTTCACATGCAACCATCGTAACTCAAGGTAGAGTGAAAGGGCAGTCGATTAATTTGCATACACATTTTGTTTAAATTGACATTTTCATTTTAACACACTGGGAAAAAATATTAACAGGCAAGACATTTTAGATTAAAATATTTTGATTAGTTAATTTATTTTTAAAACAAGTTTCTTCCCTTGCAATTTTTCATGGATGTATTTGAGATTTTCATTATTAGAGGATATTGAGATAATTAAACATTACTTTCAACTTATGTCAGAATAGAAGCAAGAGGTAACTGGCAAATAATTCATGGTAGAAATAATTTTATATATTAGAATGGATTTGCTGCTTCATTTTCTTCAAGCTCACACTTGCCTAGAGATAGTGAACACTTAACATGTAATTTAGCCTGCTGTTCTTACAACAAGCCAGCATTTAGCCTTGAAACCCTGAGGGTTTATTTTCTCATCTCTTTCCATCGGTGTGATATTCATCAAGAGTTTTCTTTCAAGTCAGCAAGGTTAGCCCAGCCAAATTAGTCTGTATTGTAAGATACTGCACACTACAATGCCATTAACCTCTGTTTTTATTTGTTTTTGATCTCAGTGTTTCACAAAACATTGAGGTCTAATCCAAATCACTCACATCCTGATGAAAAATTATTGGGTTTGACGTGACAGATACTGATGGACATTCATTAAAAGCTTTGATCCTTACTTTGGGAAACTACTCCCCATTTTTCCGGATTGCCCTTAGATTGTTTGGTGAAACTGCCCTCTGTGAGGCATCCCTTGTCTGTCTGACCTACTTGTCCTTTTTTTAGGTGAGTTTTTAGGGAAGATATTTACCATTTTTACTTAACATCAAAACTCTTAACGTTTCCCAGCTGAAGCTCTCCCTTACATTTCCTTTCAAGTAAACAGTTGTCATCCAAACTTCAATTCCTATATAGAATAATTCCTATATTGAAGAATTTACATTTCATTGCTGTTCCCAAGCTTGTAACGTTTCTAAAGTACCACTGCTTTCTCCGCAGAGAGAAGTCCACTCTGTGCTAGAGTTCTCTCCTTTAAAGCTTTACCATTGTGAAATTAAATCCACCCTCAAGAGGGGCTTCCCTTTCAAAAGGCTTTCAAAGTACAATACCAAAAGTGGCAACCTGTAAACGCTGACAAGGTGGGATACACTGAAGTGGAATATACTGGAAGAAAAGGACGAACAAATCTGTTCACAGCACCTCACATGTAAATGCACATATTAGAGGTTACAATATTTTCATTTTAAAAAATTAGATTGGAAGATGCAATTATCTTCTCTAGCTCTCAAGCTATCCTCCACACACACTCCCTGCCTCCCAGTAACAATTAAAATAGTAAAAAGCAGACTGCAATGCTGGAAAAATAAGAATTAGAGCAGAGGTTTTTGTATTATTAAATCTATACCAAACTTTGTATTTTGTAGAAAGCAACAAGCCATAGGAGAGTTGCATAAAGCAGTAACAATTCAAGAAAACAAGAGTTTTCAGAGGAACAGTTTAACTTTCAAGTAGAAACTTAAATTTTTATTAACTACTTCTTTGACCTGCAATGCCATCTAGCAAGCCTTCAGAAACAATTCTGTTCACACTCTTACGTTTCTTAATAATTGACGAGGAAGTTAAAAATTGCTTATATTAACATTTCTACATCCCTCATTTCTATTTTTCCTGTGAAATCAATGTGTGACACAGCCACACACAGACATAAACAGGACAAGTACTCCAGCTTTTTCAATCATGTCTCTACTAATTTTCATTAGCTCAGTTCAGACTATCTCCCCAGTTCATCAATTTAGTTTGGAACAAATTAAGACATTATCTCTGTCTTAATAGCTACAGGATAATTTATTAGATTCACTCTTAGGCCCAGATTCAGCAAAGCACTTTAGTTGTTAGGAATCGAAAATTTAAGTAAAGGATTCAAAGCTAGTAAAATCTATAGGATCAAAGCATATGTTTAAAAATAAGCATGTATATGAAGTTTATTTTTACTGAATGGCAGCTTTTTTAAACTAAGGATCTTATTACAGAATAATTTATCAATAAAGTTTAAAATTACTTAGTAAGAACAAATATATTCTGTAAATGCATTCAGATAACTGAGAACAATATGCAGCTAACCGATTGGAAAGGCAGTTTTGGTTAATAATAGAACATAAATTATAAGAATGGAGAGTTTGGGTCTACATTGACTGTCTACAGGAAAAGGCCTCTGACCTTGACCTACTAGGGACATTGTGGCAAGAGCAAGTTATGTGTATGTTCTTCTCAGAGATATTAACTAGATTTGTTCTGAAACATATATGAAAGTGAAAGGCTTATCCTTTGACTCCAACTACTCATAAGATATCTCGACTGGCACAACACACAGTCATGCCTGGAGGACCTTCCTTAAGTGGACTGCAGTCATCTGCCTTAAAGAAAAGAAGGCATGACACAAGGATGATGGAAACAGGAGATTAAAAAGATACAAAAATCCATATCAAAAGATCTTCAAACTCTGAAGTGCAGATGGAGGATATGCTATCTGCTGGGTGCTTTACTTCTGATACTCTTTATACAGAAGTTGCCAAGATGCTAGGCAAAACTAACTAAGTTAGAATAAGAACATGCACTCCCTGAGCTGATAATCATAGTGGCTCTCTACGACCCAGTCCACAGGAAGGATTCCTACTTCTTTTAGTCCCTACGCAGTACAGCACAAAGTTGTTGTATTCAGAATCTATCTGTCAGGCAAGACATCTGTCTGACTATAAGGTGCTCCAGAATACCTCCAGAAAAGGTAATAGAAACTCCATTGTGGTTATCATCTTTGCATTACTAATATAAATCCTAAAACGGAAAAATCAAGCTACATACTTAAACCGTGAAATTTAAGTTAAACTTAGCTTTCAGAGAATTTTTTTTCTTTTAATTAGAACACAAAAGACTTTCTGTTGGCTCTCTAGCCTAAGTGTTTTCTTTCCCCCTTGTAAGGCATTTTTGTTTAAATTCTTTAGCTGGTGATACTTTTCGCTGTATGAGTCATGCAAGGATCTCTCAGGTCCAGCATTTTCATCAATGTGTGCTAAGTAGCAAATGCAGTGTCACAGATGCCATGGAGAAAGTACGAGGGATTCAAAGCTGCCCCTTCTTATCCTGCCTTTTTGTCCAACCTATCAGACTAGGTTCTATTATATATACATTTTGTACAGGCATATAAACTGATAGCCAGTCTGTGACTTGACATGAAAATTATATTGCTTACCCAAAGCAGTATAAAGTCCAGAGTGAATAATATGCAAACACTTCACTTTTCTTATATTCCTTCTCTGCAGTGAAACCAAGCTTCAGAATTGTTTTAAATGTTCTTTCCTAGTAAGTGAAATCAGACTCATTTTTGCATACCTAGCTCTAAAAGCGTCTTTACTGATTTGCTTTAATTTTTTTTCTAAGAAAACCATGAATAAAAGAAATAAAGACAATGAAATGCAAAATATGGAATCACACTGAGAAAATAATACAATCTGCAAATTAACTTAAAACATGAAATATGGCCTGACATTGATGTATTGAAATAATAATTGTAAAAGATAGCCCATTCCCATTTTCCACAGACTTTACTTAATCATATCTCTGTAGATATAGTTTGATTGAGGCATTAATAAATGCCTACTTTACTAGCGTTCATCTCTTTAATTTAAGATGTCATGAAAATAGAATTTTCCAGTCATATCTTTTCTATTCATCTTTAAATGTATAATGAGAAGGCAGCTGACACTCTTCTAGTGTTGAAATTCAATTAAAATCAAACATTCCTAAAGAGCTTTTCTCAAGATACATTTCTCACACTTATAACTCAAAATAATTCTATGATGAAACAATCAAAAATGTAGAGCTAACTTCATTAGTTCATCATGTTAGATACTTCAGATTTACAGTCATTCTCAGATTAGAGTCTCAAATTTGTTTCGTATGGTATTTGCATATTTGTTTCCTGGACACGCACCTGAACCAAATTAAGATCTTAGCTCACTCAAATCTGAATCCAGACTTCTCAACGCAGATGAACAAGTTAATAAATGTATATCCCAAAAAGCAGACAGCACTTCTTAAAGTATTTTTAATTCATTTAAACTTAACACATATATCTAGTATACTTAAATTATCCTCATCTTAGCAGAGTGAACCTCCTCTAAAATAAATTCCTGCAAAATTCAAAACCTCACATTATCAAATACTAGAATGATGTACAGTAAAATTTGTTTTGCATTACAGAAATACAATTTCATTAATTCCAGTAAAGACTATGACATAAGGAGGAAGATTTTTTTTTAAAACTTAAAATACAACTAATGCTCCTCACCTAGGAGGAAAAAAAAAAAAAAGAGATAATTTAATTAAATACTGGTAATCAATCCTTTCTGTGCTTTGGAAGGTCAAGTGATATCATCTCATTTCATGAAACCTCTGCTATTTTTCTCTTTTCCAGAGACCTTCGCAGAGACATGTATAACTGCTAAAGGAGGTAGTATGCAAAGCTACCATTGCCTGAGCTTTACAGCTCTGACACAGCAATAAGAATTTATAAAATCTCTCAAATCACTAGTGCCTTGAAAACCTCTTTTAACAGTTATCAACTTTAAAAGAAATAAGCAAGGGCATCACTGCCTGTATATGCTCCCATTAATGGTAAGCTGATGAGATGCACAGATACATCTGAGCACCTCACAATCCATAATTAGCTTTACTTTTGCAACATACCAGAAAAGTAAAAAAGTAGTGTCTGTTTTTTTTATAGATGGAGAACTGAGGAATCTGGTATAATTGAGACATATGCTTTAATTAGAGTGGCACAGGCACTGTGTGATAGCAGGCCGATCACAGCTTGTCTGCTCAAGAATTACAAAACGCAAGTTTCTGAAGAAATGGGCACAAAACTTATGATTCCCAGGTTAAGGACAGCATATTTTTTTCTAGACCAGAGGCAAAAGCAGAAGTTGTAACCTATAATTTGGCTTGTTTCTTTCCATCCCTTGCTGCCTGTTTTGCATGATTTTACATAGCCATTCTCTGCACCCAAATGTATTTATGAGAAGGGATAACCCATCCACTGGAGAAATCTGATACCTCAGATTTCTATCATCTCATTTGTCAGAAACTCCCTAACTACCAGGTAACTTTCAGGT
Source organism: Tetrax tetrax (assembly GCA_009806455.1). NCBI lineage: Eukaryota > Metazoa > Chordata > Aves > Otidiformes > Otididae > Tetrax > Tetrax tetrax. The sequence continues at coordinate 128,870 of WHYT01014870.1, read as the reverse complement.
TTCCCTGAGAAGGTTTGATCCAGCCCGAGCTTCTTAATGCAGCCTCCAAGAAACAAAGGTGAAGCGATTTAATGGCCCATCGTCACAGTCCTCTTCAAGATTACATGTCTCCCTGTTTAACATGCGGAGTTACACTCACCTAAGTGCTAGCATTGGAGCTATTGGCACCGTACTAGGGAGTGATTTATCTTGCAGGCTAATTGCTAATAAAATTAGTAATTCTAAAGTCTATAAATACTGTGTGACTATAGACTAACAAGCTATTAACATTATCATTAGAATTCAGCATTTTAAAATATATATTATCACCTTGTCAGTTTTATAGGGGGGGAAACCAGTAATATTTTCTGGGAAAAGCAGGAACAATAAACCTTTTGGTAGAAGCCACTGAAAAAATATTCAAATAATATGATTTATATGATATAGCAAGTATTTCTACCAGAAGTGGAACAAGGAGGAAGTATAATGTGAGGGAGGTTGTATCTCCGTGCTCCTAAGAGCAAGGGTCTTATTTATCCTGAGGTTCCAGTAGGGGATTCATTCACTTTGTGAAGATACAGTTTTCAGGCAAACCTTGTGATTTACAGCTCTGGTTTGAACACTCCAGCTGACCGCTTACTCAGTATTGAATTCATCTAACTCTCTCAGGTAACATTGGGCAATTTTTAAAGGAAGAAACTTCATGCTTTTGACCTGTTGAATAAAGGACTGCATTAACAGAGCAAGGGCTCAGAGACAAACCTAGGTGGGATTATCAGAAACACACAGGTTGTCAGGCACAGCTAACAACATTGAGGCACTCAGCCATCACCACAAGCCTGAAGCTGAAGCCTCAGGCACTGGAAAAGCAAAGCAGACACCAATCTTATTCTACCTTTTTTAGAATACAGGAATGAGCACTTTATAGATTACAAATGGGGGCAGTGCTTTCTTCTAAATGTGGACAGTTTTTGAGGACCTTAGGTATGTTTAATACAGCACATTTATTCACTTCTTGCAATATGCTTCCTGCTGAACAGGACCAAAAGAAAATATAAGCCATACTCACAAAAATAAATTATTATTGTAATGTAATTATCCTCTGAATATTTTCTTTTAAGTTATTAGCCTTTTGGTCTGGTCATGCCTCTGATACCAGTGATCCCCAGTCAGAGCATGTTGCCTGTTCCACTGCAGTTACTCAAACATGCAAATTCTGTGGTGCAGTCATGGTTGGTGGCACTCCTTGAAGAACATTCCCTCATTAAGTGGAACCTTAAAGCCCCAACGGCAAAATTTACAGTATCTGGAACAATGTAAAATGTTGCCTTACCATTACAGAAAATAGATGTAAGCAGGGTGGAATAGCCAGGACACTGGGAAAAGCTCACTTTGTTAGAAAATCTGTCTTTTCAAAATTAAGAAAACATTTACAAGTAATCAGTATTATGGACTAGTAGTTAATTCCCTACAAATCAAAATGAAAGTGGGAGAAGACAGGGCTTCTTTTTCAGACTCAGAGAAGGATTTGCATGCCAAAAAGTATGTCTCTCTCCTGCTGCTGCCTGCAATCTTTCCTTCGATTACATTCTCAGACTGCCATTGTTAGATTACTACTAGCACTGGCTTGCGAACAGACTGAATCTCACAATCATCTGTGAACTATTGCTATAACACCTACAACTTCTTGAACTGGAAAAGACTGAAGAAATTACAGGCTCTGTTTCCAATTTAACAATGTTTTTCCTGTATAGTGCCCAGTGCAATTTTTGAAAAACCATTTACAAAGTATAACTGTAATTGCAGCATTTGCTAAAAAATACATCGTAGTGTAGTTGACAATTATTTTTCAAACATAAGGCACAGCTTGTGGATAAGCATACTATGGCATAATTCCTAACACTGCATTCAACACAGGTTATCTGTTCTTCCCTAACCAGTTCATTTATGCAGAGAGTTAACATTTGTCTTGGAATTTGTATCTAAAAAAGTTGTATAGTAATTCATTTACCTATGAACTTTCTGATAAGAACTGTTCATTCAGGATGATCAGGTTTGGAATGGATACTTTTGTATTTTGTAGTAACAGTAAAGCATTTACAGTACTCATATAATGAATTACCTAGTCATCATGTGGAGCACTGGAGTTGAGTACAGAATGGCATTGCCATGGTTGACAATATCTAAGAATACCAAGATACACAGTTAAAACAATAGATCCCTGATGGGCTTCTTTATGGTCAGGGAAAACCTGAGTGATTCAACAATGCTATCTTCTAAAAGTTTGGGACTAATTCATGAAATAATGTTTCAATCAAAATTTGCTAGCGCGAGAAATTCACCAAATTGCCAAAAGGTGGCTTCACTCAGTAATTTCTTTAAATGGCTTATGAAATTCTGCTTCCTTCAGAGTTGCAGCACAAGAGAGAATTCGATAGCTACAAATCTGAGCACCTCAGAGCTGGGGGAGTACTCCTAACCTCTGGCAGTTGTTCTTCCTCAGAATGGGAAGGATAAGTGAAATCTTTGCTTCCTGTTCCCCAGGTTAAAGGTATCAAGCTCCAGTGGACCACTGGGAAAATTTCAGAGATCAGTTATTCTTCCTGTAATGTTAAGTGCAGATGTTAGCCAAGAGAAATTTCTCCTGGATGTACTGACTTCACTTTAGCCTGTAGGACATCTTACAGCATCACTTTGTCATACAGCACTTTGATCCTCACGGAGTCAAAGTGTGTCAGTGACAGAGTTTGTTGCAGCAGATCTGCTTCCAATTACAAGCCCTCAAGAGACACTAAACAGGGTGAGTCATATCAGCTATATTGATATTGTCACAACCTTTATTAGCTTTACAGCTACCATGAAGCACTCATCTTTAGAATGGAGAAGATGATTGTTGGTGAAGTCAGGGTTAAAAGCTAGTTATTACTGACAAAGGGCTCATAATATCAGCTTTTCCCTTCTTTGACAGGATCTCTCTCCAATAACAGCACAAGGAAAGGATGCATTTCTGAATGACTTTTTTTTTCTCTCTCCTTGCATTAGCTGAGAACTAAAATGAAGATGCCTCTCTGAGCAGGGGCTTGGATCAAGTGACCTCTAGAAATCCCTTGCAACATAACATTTTTCTACAGCCCTGTGACAGCAGTTCTTTCTGTCCTGCATGTCTCCTCTGCTAACTCATGAAGCTATGTAAAGTGATGGCATAGGCTGTGGGCATTGGTCCATACAGTAGCTAGCTCAGAGACAAACGCTAACCTGTTAGGTGCTGTTTCGAGGTATTTTCAATCACATTCTATGTCATTCACCACCCTTCATTTTTTGTTGACTGACACAGAAGGATCCAACCTGGGAAAGGAGAGAAGGTATTGCACAAAGCTAAGTGGGCAAGATACACATATTCCACAACAGTTGTATTTTTCTTCCCTATAAAACCTGAAAAAAGCTTTAAATTTGCTGGGCAGGATAGCTTTTTTCTGTCAAGAATGAAATATTAGGTTACAGGAGATAGGTCTATGAAAGTACCAGTTCACTGCTCAGTCAAAAAAATGCAAATCAATCCCAGAAATCATTTAACACAATACTTTATTCACTATATTTTTTATAAAAGAGCTAGGTTTCCTTAAAAAAAAAAAAGACAAGTGCTCTGTAACTGCAAAGAGGGTTTGCTCACTTCTACTACCATTCTGAAACCCTGATGCCATTGACACAAGAAGTGATTGCAACCTATTCTATCAGTGAAACAGATGGATGAGCTTACTTGAGGGAGCTTGTCTGTGCAAGGCACAGGAGTTAATGTCCTTACTCTCCTTCTGGTGGAAACTGCCCCATTACCATAGTGTCTTCACACCTATCACACCTGAGTTTGTGCAGGCTTGAGAGTTGCATAAAACTTTGCCCTGCACGACCAATGTTTTTTTCTGTGAACGTCTCTATGGGTATCCTTCTGCAGACCAGAAGAAAAGGCACAGAGATCTGTTGCAGCTTGTCAATGATACACGCAAATGACTACAAAACATAAAAGAGAACAAAGGTATTCCAGTGCCTCGCGCTATACCTCATCACTTAAATGTGTTCCGCTAGGAACTATAACCACATGTACACTTGAGAACTTCGGTGGTCTAGCAACAAACTTAGCGACTTGAACCTTGTATGCAGGTAGAAGTCTGTTTTTTCAGATATGTTTCAGAATAAGAATTCAGCTTTTGCTTGCATAACTGTGGATCCCCAAAGGTATATTTTATCTTTAGCTCCTGTTATAGGTAAGGAAAAATATTATTGCTTCACATTATCTCTCTTCCTTCCTTGGAACAGGATAACGTGGATCTTGGTGACCTGATGTTTTCACTCTGCTACCTTCCAACAGCTGGTAGACTAACTATTACAATAATAAAGGCAAGAAATTTAAAGGCAATGGATATCACAGGAGCATCAGGTAGGAATTAATTTCATGCTCAGTGTGGATTTCTGTCCCATTTACCTTCTGAGACTCAGAATTCAGCACTGTCAAATCCCAGAATAATTTTTGAGAAGGGAGTTCTTATACTGCAAGCTCTTGAGTAACTTGAGTACAGGACTTTCTGAGAAATAAATAATATATTTTAGTTTGTTTGGTTGCAACTAACAGTTTAAAATAATCTGCTCTTAAAAAGACTGCAATATTATTTTTTCTAAAGCCACTGTGATTCAGAGTAGCACAAGCTGGCCAAACTGTGTTCATAACACTGGGAATTTGTTTGTACAGCAGACTATTTGTTACAGCTAGAGCACAGAGGCAGACTGACCCTCTCTGACAGCCTTCAAAAGCCACTTGAGCCAATTCTGCTGTTGTTAGCATATGGACAAAATAGTGATCATCTCAGACTCCTTTCAGCAACCCTTTCAGAATTTGCTGATGAAAACAAGAAACTAATTTAAATAAGAGTTCATAGATGATTTTAAAATACTAGCAGGGAGTTGTAGTTTCTACAGAGAAGTAGATTTTTTTTTTTAATTACATTCAGGAGTTTTAAAATAATTATAATTCTCTTGAGAAATATAAGCCACTAATTGTTACACTTTGAATTATATTTAACCATACATCAGTAGATCCCACTCTGTAAAATATTGTCATCTTCTATCTGTCCTACAAATCTGTACAGGTAATTAGGCTGTTATAAATAGGCTGATACACAGACTGTTGTATAAAACAGTCATGTATAACATGGTTCAGTGGATATTTTAATACTCTTTGAGAAGTTGGTACACAACAAGGAGCTTCTTGATCCTAAACTGTTCATTATAAGCAGTCAACCAGGTAAAGCTTTCAAAGCTCCACGGCCTCCCAGGCATGCCATGGTAATAAAAAAGCTCAAATTCCAGTCAGGTCCATGTGACTAATTCTGCAAGCAGGTAGGGGCATACAAGAAGGCTGCTCCCTTCACTTTCCATTTTTGTTTGCTTAAAAATAACAAAAGAAAACCAACGTTGTTCTTATGATTCACACAGATCCGTACGTGAAGGTTTCTTTAATGTGTGAAGGAAGGCGACTAAAGAAAAGAAAAACTTCCACCAAGAGGAATACCCTTAATCCCGTTTACAATGAAGCCATAGTCTTTGACGTCCCTCCAGAAAACATTGACCAAATTAACTTGTCGATAGCTGTTATGGATTATGACCGGTGAGATACCTGTAGCTGTAAAATAACATAATCTATTGGCCTATAAAATTTTGCACAGTAGATTTCCATCCAGAAACAAAGTTATCATGTTTTCCCAGTAAATGGGAAATCAATGTAATGTTGACTTTGGTAGAAAACTAAACTTTCTTGTATTGTCAGGCAGAATTTCCTTTCTAAATTTTAAAATATAGATTTGCATCCCTAACCGACATAACTAAGCTGCATATGTGTTTACCAGAAACGAAATAACTGAACATTTAATCAGACAGTCCACACACTGATGTTCTGTTTGTGCACAATTACGCTAACCTCTTAGACACACACCTCCACTTCTAAAATTGAAGCCTAGAATTTACTTGTATTTGCAACTAATTACAGAACACAAGCAAATAATTTTTTAGATTCTTCATGCAAAAATAAAAAAAAATGCATACAGACATACAGTGCATGCTCTAATGGGGAAAATATTAAATTATTCTGCTTAGTGGGAAATGTGAAAAGCAAACCTACATATTTTATGGTTTATTACATTTTTCCAGCAAGAATTAATTCTAAAAATCCACGATTAATGTTTCTAATGAAATATGTAAATGGTATGGTTCTAAAGGTAAAATTTTAAGAAAAAAAAATATTATGGAACATTTTCACAGTGTAGGTCACAATGAGGTCATTGGAGTATGTCAAGTAGGCAACGATGCAGAAAGACTAGGTCGTGACCACTGGAACGAAATGCTCTCATATCCTCGGAAACCCATTGCTCACTGGCATCCTCTTGCAGAGGTAAGACTTATTTCTTGTGTCCTCATTACTATAATTGTGAATATTCTTCCATATGGCATTAGAATTTGGATAAAATTTTATGAACAAAACCAAAATCCATATGCATGCACTAATCCTAGAAAGGGCTCAGAAACACCATTATTAAAAGTCAAACAACATGCAAGTTAAGTCTGCTCCTTTCAACTGTAGGGTGACAGGAAGTAATTAATATCTTTAATATATTCATGAAAACACCAAACATTATACACTGGATTAAGGGTTTGGTTTTGTTTTTTAAATAGGATCTTGGGTAACTTTCACTGATAAATGATAGAAAGAAATGGACCTTGTTAACAGAACAACCAAGGCCTATTTTATATATATATATATATATAAACTGAATTTGACTTCTCTTGTAAGAATATGTCATCCATACCACTAGCACATCTCAAGGGATGCCTAGCTGCACTGAAAAAAAAATGTTTAAGTGTCTCTGGAGATCTGAGGTGCTGATAAGAAGCCACACAATCAGAAAAGCTTTTCAAGGTTCCTATGTTTTTTTTTGTTTTGTTTTGTTTTGTTTTTTGTCTTTAGGGCCCTATTCAGCAGGAATGTTATGCAGGTCTTCTGCGCTTGGATGGCTGCCGAAGAGGCTTCCTCACCCTTTTAACCTATTCAGCAGAAATTTGGCATTCCTGTTGAACTCTTTCTTAGCCATATCCTCAGGGGCTATTCCACAGAGTCCAGTGGGGTAAAGATGTCCTTTTAATCCCTCTGTCTAAACCTCTCCCCAATACAGGGAATGCTAATCCTGATTCATGAGACATAAAAATTCATCAAAGATCTAACTGAATTGCTTCCTAAGAGTTACCATGACTTACTTTTATTGTTGCTATCACTGGCTAAAGTCAGGCAGTAATCCCAGTCCAAAGAAACTACTATGTTTATGAACAGCCACAATGTTATCCCTAATGCTGAGAGACAGGAAAGACCATTATGTTCATATCAAGCCATGAACAATGCAGTAAGCACCTAATATAAAGAGGCAGGCAGTTCACAGCCTCTCTGTGTATACTTTATGCATCAGAGTGCAGCCGTGTTCCTAGGATGCAATGGAGGACTTTACGTACTTGGTTGTAAGCACCTAGGCAGTTCCATACATCAGGCAATACAAAGATGCTACAAAATGGCAAGAATACCACACTCTTGGCCCATCTCCATAAGCAATTACATTTACTGGTGCCTAGAGACCACAGAAGCAGAGTTTCAGCAGGGAGACCTTTAAGTGCTCACAGGCTGTGTGGCAGCGGGAATGCACCATGCCTTTCCAGAGCATGGGTTCTGCCAACATGCGAGCATGCTGTGAGAGAACATCAAGAAAAGTGGAGGAGCTCTGCCTATATGTTTGTGCCCTCGATCAGAAGCTAGCTACTTGCTGAAGTGCCACACTTGAAATGCCTACCTGGGCACTTGGGAGCTGAGTTTAGAAAAGACATTATCAAACTCTCAGCTGTAACCAAGCATTGATAGGAATGGCTTGACAAGGCACGTAAGGAGTAGTGTAATGGTTACTATTTCCCAGAATATGAGAAGTGTCTCTTAGCTGAAGATGTCTACATCCTTATATCCAACCTGTCTTCCCTCTTTGATAAATTTTATTGCAGCCAGAGCCCACAATTAGGTTTTGACAGCTCTTCCCTTTTTACAGGCATCCTGTTTTTTTCATACATGCCTGCCTAACTTCTTTATATTTCATTACTGTGGATCACTTTTCATGTCACTGAGCTAAACAGAGACATATTTTTTTTCCTTCCCAGGAATCAAGTGGGGGAGGGTGTCCAGCGCATCCAGGCTGTGCAGAGAAATATATACACAGCATATCATTTTGGTTCCTGAATCAGGATTAGACTCAGCGAGAGCTTCTGGAACCTCTGTGGCCACAGCCATAGGATCCTGAATATTTGCTGAATAGGACCCTCAGTCTTCTACTGTGTGAAGAGCTATTGGTTTCAAGTAGCATAATGTTATCCACTCGTAGCATTAATTCTCCAGCTGACACTATTGCTACTGATAGATTATTTGTATGGTCGTAAGCATTACCCAAATTCAAGTTATAATTTCTGTTCATTAGAATAACCCAGGTTTTACCAGCAACATGATAGCAATGAAAACCAACAAATATGGGAAGCAGCAACAAATATCATTCTTGTATTTGAAAAAAAAGGTGCAGTATTGTGAATGGATAGCTGTCTAATTTTTTTTTTTCAAGAATGATTGTCATCAGACATTTATATTTTGATGACAAGTGGCATCCTCAGTCTCAGTGCCTCCTTTCACCTTACATGAAAACAAATTAATATGGTTCTTTGCAGAAATCCTTCTATTCTGAAAAACTAAAAAAAAGTTCTGTTGGGTGAGAACAAGATACATATGGTATTTGTAATGACAGTATGTTCTTTTAGAGAGAAGATAACCATCTGTATAACATGGAGGCTGTTAGTCCTCAACCTTTGTAGATGATTTTCCAGTCAATGTTTCTCAGTTGTGTCCATGACACTGCAAAAAGTTGGAAGTGTATCACAGGCGACTGTGCTCTATCATATAAACAAGCACACACGTGTGTGCATGTGTGCACACACATACACACAATATAATTTTAAAATGCTGTTCTAACTATATAGTGCCTGTGAAGACTTCTTTATTATTTTTAGTAGAATTAACAGGGCTATTTTACATGACGTTATACTGTAAATGCTGACAAATTCTGACCATTAAAAAAAAACAAATCAAAGCACACCCTTTCACATGATGAAAACTGTGCACCAGAACAAAAGACCCTGGGACAAATTTTTCCACTTATTCAGCCATGCATGGAGTTCTCTCTTCCTTCTAACTTTTCTAGAGAGAATTTGATTCAAGTTTTTACATGGGGATTTTTATTTTAAAAATGCAAACGCAAACTATGGGTGTTTCATGCAGTCTAGTTTCCAGCTGCATACTTACAGATAAGGAGCCCTCGTCTTTATAGATAGTTCAGGTAAGTCTATGTGCACAAATACTGCTTCATGCCTTCTCTGTGTTAAACGCTCACCAAGCATTCTGGATTTGTAATTTTGACAACACAATAAATGCACAGACTGAAGAATATATTTGAAATTTTGATCAAAAATCAAAAAAAATCATTTTAGAATCTATCAATTGAGGATACTCCGGAAAATCAGAATTGCTAGTGGATAAAGCAGAGCTTAGCACTTGCAGAAAACCTTGAATCTGTTGTAAATTTTTGCTGCAGCTATAAAGAAGTAAGTAGAGTGGTTTTGATGCCATGCTATGCAGAATACAACTACTGCATACAAGGATACCCTGGCCAACTAAACAACTGTTCAAAATCTGCTCAAGCAAAATTTCAGATATGTAACTGGGCATGTTCAAAAGAATGGAAAATTCAGATAATGTTGCCCTGACAAAACGGTTCCACTACACTTTCAACTAAAGCTTTTTATCAGCAGGCCAGTAATATGATAACATTTTCATATCTGTTCATGCATGATCCTCACTTCAGGGAAAATCCTGCACCCTACTCAGGCTCATCTCTCAGGAATCAACATGAGGAGATGTGCATGGGCAAAGAAGGAGGACCTCTTCCTTTGGAGAAGAGTTCTTTGATTTTCTGGACAAATCATTATAATGCATCCCTGCCTTGAATGCAGAGCAGACAGCTGCACGCTTTCCCACTGCAATGTTATCAACAGTAACTTCTGTAAAATAGGAAAATATCTGCACAGCAGGCTGCTTTTGTGTCCATGGAAGAGTGCAGCAGCCTTTCTAAGATTTGTCTTTAGCAACTCAAACGGGCATCAACTGAAAAGTAGTATCATTACAATTGCCAGTGGCTTTTTTTTTATTTTATTACCATACTCAGTTTATTTAATATTCAAGGGTCTGGCATCAAGAGAACTATTTTGAACACAGTTCTATTTAAAAAAAAAAAAAAAAGAAGAAATCTGTGTTCAGTGAGCATTTAAAGTGGAATCTAGCACACCTCAAAGGCTTAGGGTGAGGAAGAAAACGTATTTTTTTTTTACTTCTCCTAATTCTTGCTGACTCATGATGTGCGAACTCTTATTGAGGCTGTGGCGTTACTATGTGCTTTTTACAGATATCTGCCATATACAGAATGATAACTATTTTCTATATTTGGATACTTCAGTCTTCACCTTTATACTCCACTTATACCAATATTATTCCCTAGACCTGAAATATTTTCATGTTATGATTCTGGTAGGCCAGTAGGCTGCTGCTGTCTTTGGACTGTAGTAAAAGAATACGACAGCACATTGGAAGGAACAGAAGATATACTGCTACAAAATCACCTGGAAACCCAGAGAAAACTATGATTCCAATACTGTTCTGTCTTTCTTTTCTGAACTATGATTCCTAGAGGTAAATTAGTAGAAGGCTCACAAGAATAATTTCAAAGCTGCAACCCTCATTTGTTTTCTTATTTCCTGTGAATGCATAATTACGTTGTATGACAAGTATCATAATTCTAAAATAGAAAAGGAAATCCCTTAGAAACACATCTCAGCAAGATTTTAATCCCACTTCACTCATTAAGAATGCTATTAAACTGTTACTTTTAGTTTTCCATAACAAGGCACTATTTCAGACATTGTTTTATGAAAAAGCAGTGAGTGTCAGTGGGAAAGCCTTCCAAGCTGCTGATATCGAGGAGAGTGTAATGGGCAGTTGTGTGATATTCCCATGCCAAAATAATCACAGCACAACCCTTCTGTAGTTGAGTGCTCAAATATTTCTTTATCTGTTTCCACTGAAATCACAAGACATTAAAAGCATTTCTGCTCTCTTTTGTTTCATTTTTCCCTGTAAATAATCCTGGCAGTGGACAAACACACATGCATCTCAATCTGGGGAAGCAGGGACTACCAGAACAGAAAGCAAACATGTGGTATAAAAGACCGAGTGCTCCAACTGTTCCTACCAGTCAATGCACACTTCAGCTTTCTATGCCGGCAGATTCATAAAACACCAAAGCAGCACCTATGAGAAACTTGTTATAGAGACATCCAATTTAACTACCAGTAGGGAAACTGCTGGTTCAATTGGAAGTAAGACAACAGCAAAGGGTAATGCAAAAGAATGAAAAATAAGAGGTCATTTTAGTCCATCCTTCTTGGCTCGAGGGGTTAGTTGTTGGGGTTTTATTGTTGTTTTTGTTTTTTTGAGTTGTTTTTGTTTGGTTTGTTTTCATTTGCATGTTTTTAAACATGAAACGTGATATGTAGCTATATTAACATGAGCACCCAAAGTCAGAGGTACAAGAGACATATTTATATGTTTATCAGTTGGCAACATTCGAGCAGTGCCATTGAAAAATAAAAAGCTACAAACTCTCTTTTAGTTTAAAACTAATGAACAATAAACAGAAAAGGACAAAGGTGACTGGAAATTCAGTTCAAAAATCTGTCTGACCTAGTTAGAAGTCTATTTGAAATTACTGTTAATGCATTTTGTTTGAACAGAGAGAAGTGAAAAACCATAGACTAAGTGACTCAATCTGAAGTGTCATCAATTAAATGTTTTCTTCCCTTTAAAAAAATGCATTGTCAAATGATTACGTCTCAGTAACAAGTGAGAAAAGAATGGCTTTGTTATCTAGAAGGAAAAAAGCACATAGAGAAAGTAATCCACAATACTGTAGAATTTAATAGGAGCCCTCTGTGCTGGGAAAAATGGCAGCACGATAGACTTCGTAACAGCATCACCTTGAATCTTGCTTTAATTAGTGCAAGGCCTTGCTTGCAACCATAAGTCTGTTCTGAAGTGACAGCCTTACAGTATGTGAACCAGGCTGTGCAAGGTATGAATTATCTTGTAAGGGCACTGCATATGCAATGCTGAGGAGTCTTAAGAGGTGCGTTTACAGTTAATTTTTAATGCAGTGGGTTGGGCAAGGAACTACAGCTGGAAGTTCTCCAGGTCCTGCAGTTCTCTGAAAGGACCTCCATCTCCTTGAAGGTCCGTAAAGTGCACTAATCCAGATGGCAGTGATGGACACTACCCAGGAAAGGTATCATCAGGACATACCTCAACTGCTGACCGAACACAGCACACATGGCACAGAGGGGAAGATGACATGAGGACTTGTAAGCATCTGGGCTGTTCGTTTGTTTGTTTGTTTTGTCTGGGTTTTTTAGTTCCTCCTTCTTTTGCTCAAACGTAGACATTGTAAAACTGGAATGTTTTACTCAGTTGCATGCTGGCCAGCTGTCATTTTTAATGCCCATTTGCAAAGGTGTGTGAAGAGAGGTGTGTTGTTTTGGTATACTTTTAGTTTTAATAACACATGAACATTGTACTATACTTTATTATTTCTTGTTCAATAAATAGTCCTGGTATCTCTATGTTTTATGTCTAATTTTGGAGAGTAGAGCCAAACCAGTATCAAGGCTCTCTCAATTAGGTGGGCATTTTGTTCGTTTAGTAGAAACAATGCATGATTCCTTTCGCAGTGATGGTTGAGGGACAAAAAAATTTCTTAATTTTATAATATGTACTACAATCTTCTAACACAAGTAAAAATGTACTGTGATTTATTTATATAAATCTAGTCTGAACAAATAAGTTTTGATCTTAATAAAAACTCTGTAAGAAATTGTGCAGTTGTAATTTATTACTATTTTGTATTTAATCTATTAAAGTTCAGTTCATTATTCAGAAAGACAGCAAACACTTTGGAAATGTTTTAACTCAGTTCTTCTCCATAGATACTTGTTTTCATAAAATAAATGAAACCAGAGAGACAAAGCTGTTAACATGACAGTTACTTTCCAGCATTGAAACATAATTTGAGGTTTTGGGTACTGAAACCTCCTCTTGTTTTGTCCCATAGCTACAATCATCATTACAGAAAGATTTTTAGAGATATCAAATGTGAATCTCATATATACATAATATTAAGAAGAAAATCAAGAAGCTACAGAAGTGCTTCTACCAAGTGACAGTGTGCTAAATTACCAAAATTAGTATTTAGCATGGCAGGCTAGCAAAATTAGCAATCCTCCTGTCAACACCTGACATGTAGCTCAGGAAAATTCCCGGTGATTCCCTGGCAGAGCCCAGAAAGAAAGGGAAAAGAGAGCATAGATGTATCTGGTATGACCACACAAACTGCACCTAAAAAGGCAATATTCTTGTCTTTTTTTCTTGTATTTTTTTCACACTAACTGAAATTACATATCTGTCAGCAAGAGTCCTACATGTGCATGGCATCTAATTAAGAGTTTTTCTTTCTCTTTAGAGATAAGCTCAGTCTCTCCTCATTTGGAAGATCTAGCCTACTTGCACGTGCTGCAGTGATAAATGGCCACAGACATACAAAATGTGGCACAAAACAATAAATTCATGCAACTAAGAAAGAATTGAATACAGTTCTGTTCTCTTCTTGGGATTATTTGATATCACAGACACATGGAAAAGAAATGAGAACACAACTGTAGTTTTGAAGTTGATACTATCCTTGATAATTGTAACATGTTCAGGCCCTGTGTAGATTCCTGGCTTCCTGCATTAGATACAGGTACCTGCAAAGGAAATGATGCTCCAGACAGCTGGCGTGCTAGGATAACAAGAGAGATGGAAGATTAATGAAGGACACATATATAGGCATTTTGTCCCTGCCAACAAATGTAGTGCTAATTATCCCTCTCTGTCCCACAAGCCACTATAAACTGTACTACAGCAGAGGAGGTGTAAGAACTTCAAGATTGTTTTTAATGTCTTTCAAAAATACTGGTTTGTATGTTTCTATTTCTTTGTTAAAAAGCAAGCAAAAGACTTTTCTTCTGTCAAAACAGGCCCCTACATCTCTCCTTTCAAGACACTTTTCCAGCAGAATTATCCTTGATGTCTTTATACATAGTCTACAGACTTGAAACAAAACTCTGTTAAGACTAGGACAGATGAAAGACTGATTGCAACAGCCTGTTGGCAAACTGAAAGTAAGAAACAAAAGGTTGAGAATCCTCACTGAAAAAGGCTAATCAATAGCAAATAAGACATTCCACATAATGTTAAACCTGAGAAATCTAGTGATCCTGCACAGCTAATATCCAAGTGAGATGAAAATTAAGGGAGATACCTTGTTAATAACAAGCTTTTGTGGTGGTTTAGCCCCACTCATCACACAGTTTCTCACTCACCCTCCCCCTCCCCTGCAGGATGGGGAAGAGAAATTGGGAAGAAAGGAAAACTCATGTGTTGAGATGAAGACAGTTTACTAGAATAGCAAAGGAAAAATACAATAATAACAAAATATAAGTATACTAAAATATACAAAATGAACAATGTGCTATTTCTCACCACCTGATGTCCCAGTGACCAATACAGCCTGTTCCAAGCAGTGATCACAGAAACGAAACCGAACAGCCATCAAAGGAGTTAGAAAGGAGCCAGCAAGGTAGAGGGAATGATGCTGGCGAGCAAGAGAAAGAGACAAGATGGAAAATGGATGCCCCCTGCCATGGGCAACTCCCATTTATATACTGAGCATGACGTTAATGGCACAGAATACTCTCTTTGGCCACTTTGGGTCAATTATTCTGTCTGTCTTTTTCCCAGCTGTCTGCACATTAGAGAGGCTTGGAAAGCCAGACAGTGTCCTTGGTCTCACTGAGAACAACTCATATCAGGGCGTATATCAACATTCTTCACATACAAAATCCAAAACACACGGGCTACTGAGAGGAAAATTTACTCCATCCCTGCCAAAACCAGGACAGTTTACTAGCAGCTGACTATGACTTTCCACAGGGAAAATGTCTATTGAGGACAAGCAACAAAGTCCAAGAAGTGCCTGAAGTGACACAAGTGCAAATGCAAAACAATGTTGCTGGAGAGCTGAAGACAGGGGCCATTACAGTAAGAAATCAGTAACTCAGAAGAGACACTGAACAGGGCCGAATCTCTGCATCTAAAGAAATGATCAAGTTGGCAAACTTGGTGTCTCCAAAAGTAACCTTTTCAGGGATGGAAATCACATAGTTTTTAATTGTCACATCTGACAATATTGTCACTGAAATTTGTCATGGTGGGCCCCAACAGTGGTTTCTAATATAAGCCACATGCAAATTTTTATAAGACTTGTGGTGTAAATTCTAAGCAAAATTGTAAAACGCCTCTGCCTTGAAACAGAAAGCAGTAGACTGATTGGGGCTGAATTCTTCCCCTGTGTGGCTTGAGCAAATAGGAAGTTCCAACATGCAGAACTCAGAGCCAGAATTGTCCCTTAGTAGTGACAAGAACAAGGTCTATTTCAAGCCACTGTTTTTATCACCCTCATATGTATTCTAATGTTGCCATTTAAACAGCATCAAATAATTTCTGGTTATACTTATGCATTTCTCATTTCCAAATTAATTAACCACACACTTCAGTCTGGTCCACCACACCATCAAAAAGGTCATGGCCTTAAACCGCTTAATAACTTGCAAATAATATTCACAGAATTTATGTTCCAATACTAGCACAAGTAGGAAAATCTGCAAATGTTCCATAACGTAAGATGTGCCTGAACAGACAGTCTGGTCCAAAGAGCCTAACTAAACCAGTTTTAATATTAAAGAATCATTTAGAAGTGTGAGAAATGTGAATAAGCCAGCTAGCATTAGATCCTTACCTGAAGGATAAACTGTCAATAAAAATGTCTTTGTTGGGGAAACTATTCTTAATAACATGAACAAAATTCTATACTGATCCTTTATAAAGTTTTGTGATTTTCAGTTTATGGCAGAATTATGTTTCTAGAATATTACTATAACCATATCATTTGTATCCTGGTAACTGACACAAAAAAAACCATTCTTAAAACAATAGATTATTTAATAGAGTTCAGCTACATTAGGAGTCCAAAAAAAAGAAATATAATTTTTTAAACATCTTTAAAAATGAAACAGTTTTGGACCTTTTGATTTGCTTCCATCTTTTTTTTTTTTTTTTAAATGGTGATAGTTCACTACATAAAATAAAAACATAAATCATTAAATAACATTTTATGAATAATCACATAACTTAGCTTAAAAAAAACAATTCCAAACACATCAATCAGTTCTTGTATTTTAGTGAATCTCAATTCCAAATATTTACTGGTCTAGTAGAAATATCTCTTGTGGCTTCCAGAAAACAATCTTTTGATCATACTACTGGTATTTTCTCACTTCAGAACCTCAGCTGTCCAAACATGATGGCATTCTACTTTCATTTCCAAGTGCTTTAATACACACCATGTTTCAGGAAAAGAACATTAAGAATTCTAAAAGTCGTTCCTAAGTCTGTCCTGCTCCCCTCTCCTCACTTACCCTTGAAGAATCTCACCAGCTTCTATCTTAGGCAGGCCATGAAACAACATACATAATTGTGAAATTCAAATAACTTTTAAAATATATTCTGCTTAATTTTTAATTTCATTACTAAAATCTTACAAATAAATAAATCTTTTAAATCTAATGGAAAAGGAATTTCAGAGCTACAGGAACTACAAACACTTTTAAGTGTTATGGCTGCACCAATTAGAAACATAGGTACATTTTTGGTCGCTAAATAAAATAAGTTTAGGCCATCAAAAATGCTTGAAGACTCCCTAAATTGGTACTATGCATCAAAGGCAGCAGAAACCTACTGTACACTTGGGATGATGATTATACTCCATTCAGTACCACATCATTCCAGGAACAGTATTTGGGAACAAACATTTTACTGCTATGGATAGTTTTCTTGCTATTGGTAGAAGCAGCTAAGGTTTTCTGTTACATTTTCCCAAATTAATTATTTCTTGCATCTTTATCCAATTTTTTTGTAAATGTCCCAATATTTCTTCCCTTTCTGTACTACTACTTGAACTACTTAAAAATTAAAATGGATTTAAATGGAGGGAGAAATTCTCAGTATGACACTGGAGCTGAATCTCCTCTCTGTGAGAAAGGACAGGAAGCTATTTCCTCCTACTTTTAATTTAAATCCACTTTAAATTAGAATTCATTGTCATTGCCAAATAATAGGCTGAGTTTATTAAAAAAAGAAATTCCTTCCTTTCATCAGGAGTATCTTTAGGTTTGTGTGTGGGGCTCTGATGAATTGTTTTTTTCATTTCCTCTTCCTCAATCTGTCTGAGAACTGCAGTGCCATTTGCCTTCCCGCTCCCCTTTCTGCTCTCACCCTGCTCAGGCAGAACAGCATGTTTCAGCAAAACCTTCAAAATGTCTGGAGCTTTTCGGACAAGATCTAAGATGCTTTGCCTTGGAAATTCCATTGCAAGTAGAAATAACATCTAAGTTGCATCTAGATAGATGCCTAATAGATTTTCATGTTATTTGGCTACTGTTTTACATTTTTTTTCCCACTTCTCATATCGGCCTTTTCTCTTCCTCCTAGTCTTTCCTCAAAACCTTTCCTTCATCACTTTTTTTCTCAGTGATTTTTACTAGACAGATGGTTTCAATCATTCTCATTCTTCATATATAAGAAAACTTTCCTGAACACGGTGATTTCTCCTGCAGGTTTCCTGGTGAGATCAGGTCCAACAGACAAGGCTGGTAATGAGCTGTTTCAAACTTTACTCACGTTTCATCTGCTATTACCTCACAGCACTAACATTTTCAACAGAAATGTGTGTATTTTGTCTCCAGGTAACAGACCAAAAATGTTGGTCCGATAAGGGCTGCTACACAATGTCAGAACATGGTAGTATAAATTGGTAGATTGCAATTTAATGAGGAAATAATATTAGCCAGGCTTGAAACACTTTTGATGAATGTTGCAAAATCTAAGGTGACAGCAAATCACAAGATCAATGGCTACTCATGTCTGTTCCTAAAGGCATCAAACATTTGTCAATACATGTTAAGTTTTTTTAAGTGCATTAATGAAATGTTTCAGGTCATAACATAGCCTGATATGTCAGTCTTCTGACACTTGTCCAAAGTAATGTTCAGAGAGCAAATGGACAGGCGAGAGAGCTGTGTTTAGAAAAGGTGTTACCATAGGATTCAGGTGAACTGACATAATACTTACACTATCCAACTGCCCAAATAACAAAAATTAATTGAGAAATACCTTCTGGAAGTTTTATTTAAACAAAAAGTATAACAAACCTGTAATAGTACTGTCCTTAAGAGAAAGGACCTCTAAAGAAAGGTCTATCTAAATCATTGTTTGTTTGGGATGCTTGAGTGAAAAGCACATTTCAGGGGTAAGACAAGTCAGCAGCTCTTCAATGTGTGAGGAATGCAAATATCATGCATTTAGTACTAACAATTGTTAGCTACTTGCAGAAGTAAAAGAATTAGCTTATTTTCTGTTCTGCTGTCAATATCACATTATCCTTTTAGGTATATCCTTCTAAATAACTTCTTGAAAATGTGCATGGAAACAGCATATGTACAATATGCGTGCTCATATGCCATACAAACAGAACGCCCCATATGTATATCAGAGAAATATTCGGGTACATAACAAGCTGTGGAAAATAGAACAAGGGAAATTCCAAGTCAGGAGGGCTGAGTCTGTTTTGCTCTGGACAAAACTATAGCTTCTGTATAATATGGCAAACATCAAACCAGTTTACAGTCACCATGGCCTGTTTCCTGCAGGAACATAAATATAGTATCAGACCTTTGCTCACATGTCCTGTCATTTAGTCCTTTGTTTTACATATAGAAACATATTACTATAAGGAAAAATGCGTCTTAAGAGTTTCTTTCTATATCATTCAGAGCAGCAGGTGACAATCAAGCAAGATATGGGAGTGGAAGAAAATCTTCCTATCTCCATAGCAGCTGGTATGATGGATTAGCTTCGCATCAATTCTTTCCATGTAGAGGTAAACTAATAGAAGGAAAGAAATTTAAAGCCATTTCCACATGAGCTGACTCCATTATCAGCCACAACAGCACAGAAACAACCTACCTTTTAAGTTCATAACAAATTTCTACAGCACATTCGGAGACAATTCTCCTCCATGGCTCTGCAGGACATAGATTTCACTTTCCTTGTCCTGTACTCAAAGCAATAGGTATAAAATGAGCTGTAATAAAGGAAGGATGAAAGTACCTTGGTATATCATCTCCATTTTCCATATGGAGTGCCAGAGCACATATTAATATTAACATATTCATTCAGGTGCCAATTAAAAAATTAAGGGTGTGAATTTGCAATAATAAGCATCTTGGAGTGGGTTATTTCCTCAAAATAGAATTATAAGCAAGCTCAGATGCTATTCCAGGAGTTCAGTATCCTTCCTCTAAGGAAAGCACTCTGGACACAAACAGAATACAAGGCATGATGAATCATTGAATCTGCAACATAAATGACTTCTTAGCATTGTTCAGGAACTCTTTGGGAAAAGTAGACACAGAGCACCCCAGTTACTGCCTCCGCTAAGTTACTTCCTTTCCCTTTGGAGAATTCTCAGCCTGATATACTATAGCCTTCCTACTGCCTCAACAAACAAGGCAGCATCTAGCAGACAACTGAGTACCACACATCCTTCGTTATTCCAGAGAATGCAGTCTGCTTTGAGTTTGGCAGGAGCGTGGGGAGCAGAGGCAGAGTATGACATTATCTATTTCCTAAACTGCATTATGTCTCTTATACAGACTCTCCTAACACTCCAGTACAGGAATGGCTTTCATATTCTCTTAATAAGCCTCAGTTTTTATCAGGAAACAATTCACCATGACTTGCCAAGCCCCTAGATACTAACGCACAGCGATTTTTATGCAACACAGTCTGCAAATGAAAACTTTTGCCCCAGAAGATTCAACACAAGAAAATAATTCTACCAAAACCACTGTCATGCTCCATGACAGTGAACACAGACAGATATTATTATATAAATATATATAGTACTCTTGTAGCAATTAATATATTAATATGCCACATTACCTTAAGTGACCTTAATTCATCTTCGTGCCTTCAAGTGCTGCAATGGTGTTTTTGTGTTTGTTTTGAATTTCAAAGTAAGTACCATGGGTGCTGCAGACTATGCCTAGGATAGCATCTGGTTTCTAATTACTGTCTGAGACCTAAATTACAGAAGCCTGTCATTCCATTAAAAGGTATAATTATTGAAAAGATTTTGTATGCATAGCTTGTCCACATGCTCAATCATCAATTAAATCATTACCATCTCATCCTGCTCATAAATAGAATTTCACAGATTCACAAATTCCTGAACCTACAAAAAATTGTTTCCAAGTGAAAAATTACCACATTTATTGAACAACTTAAGAAAAGCCTGCTTCTTCTATGGAAATATGGTCTGCAAATAGTCTTTTATCTCTCTTCTCATTGAAAAGAGATACAATTGCCAAGTTACTAATTGAGAGGTAAAATCAAGTATTGTTTATTCACCACAGGTAGGTGGGATAAAGGTCAGTTCAACTCAAACCTGTGTGCAGTGCTGAGTATTGTAGTGTACCACACAAATCCCAGCTGCATCTGCCATCACAACTTCAGTCTAGCAGCATGGCTTTTTTACTCCAGAATTTTTCCCAGTTTCTACCTGTCCTGCTTGGCGGTGTCTCCAGCTTAGTCGGGTTGGTAAGACTCTCATAAAGGGAAAACAATACACTAGTAACTGCTTATGCTGGTAACTGCTTATGCAAGGCTATAATAGAGCAATAAATACTGTTGTGCTTTTAAATATCATATGCTGGGTGAACTTTGTGCATAGGAATCCTACGAACTGGTTACACTACCTTCATGATGTCAATCTTTTTTTTTTCTGCAACTAGCAACACATATCTGACACTCTTCAAAATTTTGAGCCTAGTTCTTCATTCTGATGTACTTACCAAAGGAAAAGGACAGTAGAATGGTAGCAGAAACACGTATCACCTTTGTGTTTCCCAGGACTGTGTGTCAGACAAACTTAAGGTACTGGTATATATTTTAAGAGCCTAAGAAATATGTTTTGTCTCTTCTTGATCTCCTTCCACCTACCAACACAATTTCTATGCCAAATATGACAGCTGAAAACCAGCATCATGCCAGGGATGCTCTGCAGGGAGTCAGTGGAGAACTCAGTGTTCCCTTTTGGGGGACTCATGGAAAGAACTACCAGATTAGAGTAGGTGGAAGAGGCATTTATTCTTCTCTGATTGGCCTTTAAAGCCTTCACACCAGTCTCAGTGCCTTGAAGCTGCTGGGAAAGCTGTGTGAGACTTCTTTTTTTCCAATATTTTCCCTTATGCTGCAATGTCTTAAATACAGATTGTCTCTGACAAAAAGACTTATTTTTCTCCAATGAAAATAATTCTTCATCCCTTTACTGATGGCCAAAGGAAGGTATCTATAAGGGGAACTATTTTCCAACCTCCCTTAGTGTCATTCTACTGACTCCAATTTTGCTGCAATTAGACAGTGCAAGACACATATCAAAAAAATTCAACTATGCAGACGTTTTATTAATTCACTTAAGATAAACCTAACTACTTTGCTTACTTTTCAACAGCATGAAAAAGAGAGCCTGGGAAGTCAGCTGGCCAGCTGGTGTGGGTTTTCAGCTACCTAACCCATGTTCTACAGCTAAGGGAGAAGAATAATCATAAAGGATAACGTTGCTCAATTTCTGTTGTCTGTCAGGTGGCAAAATTGCTTTATTGTCACAAAGCTACTTCAACAGAAACCAGGGACTACATATCTGTCGTTGAAAAAAAGTGTTATTCTGATCCATTTTGCTACTTACATCAAATGTTCTCCAGTGATCTACGTAGATACTTCAAAAACACACCTCTCAACAACAGAAATATGAACAGAAATCAATCATAGGTTTACTTCTAAAAGAAGCAGTAAACTAACTCTCACTTACTATGTATAGGCTGATCTATGTGAAAAAGAATTGGCAATTTCATTTACAGCTGTGTGCTCATTTAAGAAGAGATCAAAAACCTTCAGGACTATTTTTTAGGGCAGACTATTTTTTAGGGCATTTCCTCTGGGAGGAAATGGGAGACCCGGGACATGGAGAAGGCTGAGGTACTCAACAATTTTTTGCCTCAGTCTTCACCGGCAAGCGCTCTAGCCACATTGCCCAAGTTGCAGAAGGCAAAAGCAGGGTCTGGGAGAATGAAGAGCTTCCCACTGTAGCAGAAGAGCAGGTTTGGGACCATCTGAGGAACCTGAAGGCGCACAAGTCCATGGGACCTGATGAGATGCATCCCTGGGTCCTGAGGGAACTGGCAGATGAAGTTGCCAAGCTGCTGTCCAGCTGAGAAGTCATGGCAGTCTGGTGAGGTTCCTGATGACTGGAAGAGGGGTAACATTTTAAAAAAGGGGAACAAAGAAGACCTAGGGAGCTACAGGCCAGTCAGTCTCACCTCTGTGCCTGGCAAGGTCATGGAGCAGATCCTCCTGGAAAGCATGCTAAGGCACATGGAAAATAAGGAAGTGACTGGTGACAGCCAACACGGCTTCACTAAGGGCAAATCGTCCTTAGTGAAGATTTCCAAGAGGCACAGCTGCGAGTCTGTTCCTATTTTTTCCTGTCACTGAAACTGGACATTAGATGTAAGCCTCTAAATTTGGCTCCAAATCCAAGCTTATCCATAGAAGTTCTTGGGTATTTATACTGAAGTCAGATCCAGTGCTGCCTCACTAGTATAAGCTGCTGTCCGCAACAATTGGAATCCCTGTAGATGGTTTTGCTTCTGTCAGGATGATGAAGTGGACAAGGTGGCAGTAATGAAACAAGAACACAGGCCTTTATTTCTTCATTTATGATGCTGGTTTCTGCAAGTCCAAGTCGTCAACTCATGCCTCAATTTCCCTCTCTGTAAATCAGGGACAAATATTTTTAACTGTGAAATATATCAAGCTGTGTAGATAGCAAGGGTTACAGTATTTGAGTGACAATTTATGCTATAATTAATTAAAAAATATTTTGCTTTATTAATCTAAATCACTCCTGAAACTAATTTAGAGAAAATGGATATAGATTTTTAGTAACTCATCATTATGTGTGTTATGGTTTTGTTTAGTGAGGGGGGGGCCTAAGGTGGCAGCTTCTGTAGGAAACTGCTAGAAGTCGCTCCCCTTTGTTCAGTGGACTTGGCCGGGCCTAGGGCGGACCTGCTGCTGGCCAAGGCCAAGCCAATTGGTAGCAGAATGTCCCATGATAACGCCTCTGCGATAACGTATTTAAGAAGGGGAAAAACAGGAAAAAAAAAAAAAAAAAA
>WHYT01014870.1:83367-105204 GCA_009806455.1 Tetrax tetrax | reverse complement strand
GAGGAACGGCTGCAGGCGCCGAGGTCAGTGAAGAAGGAGGGGGAGGAGTAATGTGGCTCCTGGCAGAGATTCCCCTGCAGCCTGTGGTGATGACCATGGTGGAGCAGGTTGTCCCCCTGCAGCCCATGGAGGTCCACGGAGGGGCAGAGATTCGCCTGCAGCCTGTGGAGGAGCCCACGCCGGAGCAGGTGGAGGCCTGAAGGAGGCTGTGGCCCATGGAGGGCCCGCTGGGGCAGCTGTTCTAGAGGGACTGCACTCCGTGGAAGAGATGACCTACGCCGGAGCAGTTTCACGAAGGACTGTGGCCCGTGGGAGGGACCCCACGAAGGAGCAGGGGAGGAATGCGAGGAGTTCTTCCCCCAACAGTGAAGTAGCGGCATGAAACAACACGTGATGCACTGACCGCGACCCCCATTCCCTTTCCCCCCCTCCGTGCCGCTCAGGAGGGGAAGGTAGTAGAGATAAATGTTAAGCCTGGGAAGAGGGAGGGGTGGGGGGAGGTTATCTTGTTCCCTGTCTCATTCTCCTGCTAGTTTTAGTAATAAATGAATGGTTTTTCCCCAAGTTGAGTCTGTTTTGCCCGTGACGGTAACTTTAAGGATTCCTCCCCGTCTTTATCTCAAACCTCGAGCTGTTTTTCTTATATTTCTCCCCCTATTCTTTCGGACGGTGGGGGGAGCGGGAGAGAGACTGCGTAGTCTGGTCCCGATTGGGGCTGAACTACGACAATGTGTTCCCAATTGTAAACAAGCCATCACTAAATTTCAAAAAATATTTGAAAAGAGAATATTTACAAAACATAATAAACATTATTTAAGAAATTATAAACTTCACATTTTTTTTTCAAGTGTGATAATCCAAATTACTGGCAGTGTCAAAGGACAGTAATAATAGAAATCATAAAAATATTTGTATACTTATAAAATGAACCAAAATGTTTCATTAGAGAATTTTTGTCATTTAATATTATTTCCTAAATTAGCTTTTAAGATTTGAACAAGGTCTGCCAGTGTACAGTCAATTAAATATTACTTCAGCACTAATGTGAAAATATTCAAGCTAAGTTACAGTTAAGATGAAATAGTAAAATGTACCATAGCTTGTAATTTTTCTGAAGTACCAATGATCTTTTAACATATCACTGTATAGCTATTTGCCTTTTTTCAGCATTATACAGTTATTTGGCATCAAACAACAAATACATTTGACAATTATGAAGGTTGTTGCAATGAATTATCACTTTTGATGTTTCATTAAAACAGCCTCTTTGGAGTTAGGATGATGCATACTTCACAACAGGATGCTAACTGGAGATGAGTCAAACCAGCCACACATAAAGTAGATTTTCTAATAATGGTAGGTATTAGCTAGCTATAGCTAGATGCTATGAAGATAATGTGAACTTCTGATCTGAATCAATGGCCATACTCTTTTTTAATTGGAGTAGAGAGTAGAGAAATAAAAATTGTATAGAGCTCCTATAAGTCCTTTGTTAGCTGGAGGTTTCAAACCTACCAGCCACCACCTCCCAAAAGAATTTGAAGCCACTAACTAATGTGGTAATTGGTTAAACTAGAATGTGGTAACAGTTATGTGAGGATAGTGTGATGACATATTCTATTTTTCTGAAGTTTGCAGGGAAGAAATAAGTGAAATGGAATGCCTGAATAAGTGAAAGAAGGAAAAAAAAAAAAAGCACAGATAAGGTTCTGTATGTTAACTGGAAGAGTCAAAACCATGTTCTGTTCCCTGATGTGGTCCAAGGTTTTTTCTGTATTCTTTTCATTGTTTTCTTCATATAAAATATAACTGCATATCCAGGTCTTCCTCGGCCACTGATTCTCCACATATAATTTTGGCAAGTCACTTTAAACTTTGGTATCTCACAGGTCTAATGCTTTTCCAAACCTCACGTGAATATCTCAATTGAGCAAAAATATTCAAAACTGTACCTTTGGATTTAGGGATCTAGGTTCCATCCAAGTGCCTACTTCATGCCTTTAAATCCATTCTGATCATTAGTTACAAAAAATCTCACAACTTTTTCATCAGTGTTACAGGTTCAGCATTTTTCCTTAAAATCACTGATAGAACCAAGACACTGAATTAGTATTTCAGCTTTCACTTATTTTCTGAGAAGGTCTTTAAAGAAATATGAGTGTGCAGAAATCAGAGAGTAAATTAACCCATCCATACTAGTTACTTCTGGATTTCAAATTATTTTCATGTAATCTTCACATGATTGATGATTTTTTCATTTGTGACTGTCTAATAAACTTTGGCTTTTCTGTTTGCATAGTTTTAAGAATCTGGTGGTTGTGGAGCTTTCATGATGGATTCCATGGTGCTCTCAGGCTGTGCTGTAACCTTGTCACAGTCATAACTTTGAAATGACAGGTTAAGTCCTTCAAAATGTCAGAATTAGACCTCTTCTTTCATACGTAGTTTTTGAAGGCCTTCTGACCATCTGCTGAGAAACTGAAAGACCACAACGTGCAACTGACTCCACCTCGTTTCTGAAGGAAGCTTTCCATTATCTTTGCTAGAATGCCGTTAGTCTGGACTAACATGGAGTCTCTGTCTTTCAAACAACCGTTGCTGCTTCCTAACTGCAGTGACCAGTCACTGTTTCAGAGCACTGATCTTGAATGATACAGTCCTTCATTTTGCACATAATCTAACAGATTAAGGCATTAGTATAGTCCCTCAGTGACTCATTAAAACATTTTAGTCAAGTTTTAGTGCACTTCTCATGCTATCGATGACTGCATGTTGCTCTCTCATTAAAAAAAAAAAAAAACCCCAAAACAACCCACAACTATTTTAAATAGACTTCAACTTCTTGAAAGAATAATCTATTGTACCCTCATTTAATTCAAGCAAAATCAGCTTTCTGCCCTATTCTTGCCCTCACTAACACTACCGGGAATATTGCCATTGACTACGATAAGGAGAAAGAATATCTAGTTTAATATATGCTTCAGTTTATAAAATATTAAGTCAACAAGTTGCTTAACATGGTGTGTATCTGTTCATTCACTTTTATACATAAAATACAAGAACCTGAACACATAGGACAGACAGAGCTAGGACATTAACAAAATAAAAAAGTGCTTCTTTTTGTTTGGTATTAAAAAAAACCCAAATCTTTGTTTAAGGATATTACTAACTTGGTATTATTAACTTCATAGTGTGCAAGCCATCCTTTTTGCAGGGATATGTTGTAGTCATGGACGTCAGAATATGAGTAGAATGACTGGATGTTAGCAAAGGAAAGCATTTATAGACTCTGTCAGACACATCATAAATCACAGGCAATTCCTGCCACCTCACATTTTTAACCATTCAATATCTTTATCTTGTTGCCTCAGTCCATCAGAAACTGGAATGACAGTGTTCAACAACAAATTAATAACTTTCCCAAGAGTTTTATAATTCATGAGTTAGCAAATGTGAATTACCATGCAATCTAATGAAAGCAACTCTGTTATTATTAAGCAGTTAACTCCTGTTTTCAGACAAGTTACACTGCAATCATATGAAGACTATACTGCAGAACTTTCTTGTCCATTTGTCTCATTGATAATGTATTATTAAATGGAAATGTTTTGCCCATATCCTGCCAAGCCAGTCCATGGACAGCACTGAAGGAACAGTAATTAATACTGCTTACTGCTTCTTGCTAGTCTTGATCTCTCATTATAAAACTCCTTATCTTCTTGACCTGTCTGCATCAGAAGCCCTCAACTGAAGAGGCTGAGAATTTTCTCCATCAGAATTCTTTTTAAAGTAAAATTAACAGTTTTTACTGATTCAGTGTGCTTCCATTTTTGGTGCCCAGGTGGATACATAGTTAGGGGAAGAGATAAATACAATTTGCAGCAAGGTCTCGGCACGAGTCCCTTTGCGACACAAGAGCGTAGACACTCAAGATTACTTATCACTTCTGAAAATCTTGTCCCATCTAATGCAACAAACTCAGGGGCATTATTTAAAAACAGCTCCTGTTGCTCAAGATATTTTGCATCTATCTGTCTGTCTATATTATACAAAAAACTATTTATTTGATATATTTCCCAGTTATTCAAGAGATCACGAGTAAAAATATCTAAGTGTTGAGCTTCTGCAACACATGCCATAATAAATACACCCCCAGCTTTAAGCCTTGTTTTTTTTACAAGGCTTTGCTACTAAGGGGTTTTATTTTGTTCGATTGTACTTTCTCTTCACATCAAATTTAGAATGGTCTTCCTGCTTTCCTTTTCTTTCTACATTACTGACAGTCTTTTTAACTTTGAATAACATTATCAGAATAGTAATCAATGTTCTGCTGAAA
Source organism: Tetrax tetrax (assembly GCA_009806455.1). Lineage (NCBI taxonomy): Eukaryota > Metazoa > Chordata > Aves > Otidiformes > Otididae > Tetrax > Tetrax tetrax. The sequence continues at coordinate 100,868 of WHYT01014870.1, read as the reverse complement.
CTCCAGGGACTCAACAGTAATGTGTTTTAAAACACATTACTCAGAGGCTCCTGCCCACAATTTGGAACAAATGTCTATACTTGAAGAAAGCAAATATCATGCAAATCATGCTTGTGATTCTTCATCATATGGAGAAAAATTTTACTTCAAGTAAAGAATCAGAAAGCAAAGCAGCAAGAGAGTTGGAAAGGGGAAAAAAAGGCAACAGCAAGAGAGACAGAGAGGAAAGGAGAATATGACAGAGAAAATGAGACAGGACTAGAATTAAAGGCAATGATGTAGAAAAAATCCTGATAACTTTAATGGGACGTCAAATAAGATCTCCAAAGGCTTCAGAACAAATGAAATAAAAAAGCAGAGCCATATAAATATATATATATAGAAATGAAAATGGAGCAAAGTATCTCATCTGTTATTTCAGGATGCCAAAATCAAACTACTCCACCTAATAAACTAAAAACAGTGTTTATGAAATGCTGCTTTAGTTTATCACATCTGCAGCCTATATTCATTCTAAAGATGAACCTGCATCAAAATCTCTCCAGTCTCTTTCTCCTGGAAAATTTTCTTAGCTTCCATGGTCTCTGATGCTAAAAAAATCTTAATAATGTTACACTTTTAATCTTTATTGGATACAATCAAGTTGATTAATTACTCCATTTAACTGTACTACATACAGTACATATGCATGCACGTGAGTGCACGTGCAGGTGTGTCTTCTTCCCATGATGGTGAACAGGAGGAATATGTTTTCTTATTATCAGTTGTAATCAATATATCTACAATACTGAAGAAGAACATTTCAGAAGAAGTGAAAAGTGCAAATTGTGTTGAGGACTCTGCTGTGGTCCTTAAACCACGACCTACAGCAGGGTGATGTGGCACCCTCAAAGGAATGTGGAATGGACTGGGTCTTCTGATAATTTGTTACATTGTCAGGCATATCAGAAGGAATATACTTGTTTCTTTACCCAAGAGAAGAATATTTATTTCTCTGATAATCACATCTACTTTTATGTGCCTCTGTGGTACAGAATAACCAACCCTAGGTAGATTTAAATTAGCAGATGATGTTTGTAACTAATGAAAAAACAATACAGGTTATTTTGCACTACCTTTCTAGAGAAATTTAGCTTTAAAAGATAAAATCAGATAAAGTTTAAATGGGAATTAATGTATGTATTAAATTACTGAAGCCATGGTAAATATCGCTCAATATTAGCCCTGTATCTACATATATTTGTATTCACACAGACACTGTACCATAGTCAATATTGGAAAAAAATATATTAGAGAAGCTTTTTTCCCGCAGTAATTGTCACTTGTGAACAGTGCTAAAAATACAGCTATAAAAAGCAATCTGTTTCTGTGACTTCTGTGTTTCTTTTCCTCCCCCTTCCCTACCCTTTTTTTTTTTTTAATTAAGGTCTTTTTATGGAAACTAGATTTTCTTTTTCTTATGAGTTAATCTATTCCTACTGCTCCTTCCTTGTCTTTGGTTGCAATCCCTACATTGCACGGTATATCTGCACGAGTGAATAGTATAGGGTAGCTGCAAGAAAACTGAAGGTCCAGCAGGAGTTGTTTCCAAGATGACATCCAAATGATATCACATAGCTATGTTTCTTCCCTAGACTTCCTCTTACACGTAACATTAACAAGTCTCTTTATTTTTAAGGTTATTAGTGAATTAATGGCAATCATACAAACTATCTCATCCTTTTAGGACATGGACAAAAGTAATGGAAAACTAATAAAATGTTGAAGAAAAAAAAAAATTGTACCCCTTGGTTCTCTGTTTTCTGCGTTTTCATGTTTTCGTCTTTGACAACCTTCCCATCCTTACTGCCCCAAAGTTTAGTGCTGTACTGATACATGCAGTCAAAAGAGCAGCAGTCGGTAAAATGAGGTAGATGCTGCATATGTGATCTACTCTTTTGATATATTCAAGCTCTGTAAAAAAATAAAAGAACGCCAATCTATGTTAGGCATTACTGACACCATGTTTTTGTGTTTTGTTTTGGTTTTGCTTTTTTTTTTTAAAAAGGCAAGTTGTACAAACACCTCCAGACCATTAATATTACCAAATGAGTGCTAATGAACTGTTTGGGTTTTTTTTTCTGTTCCACATAAGTGTTTGCTTAGGAAAAAAAGGAGGCTATATTCTTATTTAGGATCATTTTAATTTATTCAGTATTTCTAATTCCAGTCCCATAATTTTCTATTTAGATGACTGGTCAACAATCATTGCTCCTTATGCCCTACATATTTATGTTTTAATTGGTATCTAAATCTTCAACTTGAAACATCCTACCCAATACAAATCTCACTTAAGAAAGAGATTTCCACCGACTGTTCAACTTCTATTCATTTCAAATTAAGCCTAGAGGCCTCAACACAATGTAAAAGCCATGCTCAAAATGCTTACTGAAGTCAATGTTCGTGTTTCTGAGACTGGACTTTTGCCAAAGGAGTTAAAATTGCGATTAGGAGGGGATTATGCATTCTTGAATGCTTTTAATTTTCATTTCTGTTTTATAGTTTAACTTTTTCTGGAAATATCCTGTGTAATATAAGGGACAAACCCCAGCATTTCTATAGATGTAGAATCCATTAAGATCACTAAAATTATATAGAACGGACATTACTGTTAAATCTGAAGGAAGATTCTCTATTGTTATCTTGGGCTATAGAAGCCCTGAGAAAGGACCAGAAAGCAGACGTATTTTTGATACCAGGATTTCTGACTGCAGAGATGAGGCTTTAGGAGGTGTGTAGTCAATATTTTGATTTCTATGATTAACCCTTTGACAAATAGCGTGCAATTCCCCTGTTCCCTTAGGGCTTCTTTAGGAGGCCCGAAAGCTCCTAAAGTAGATCACACTTTTTTCTTTTTTTTTAATAAAAAAAGTTGAAGCTTCAGCTCTGAATGCTCCTGATCTAAAGGAAGACTTTAGAGATGGAGATGTCAAATATAAGTAATATCATTTGTAATAAATAAGGCATATGAACAAATCATGATAAACAGATCATCCGAGAGTCTCAAGCAGGGACTGTTGCTTCTTACATATTTGTAATGTTCCTAGAACATTAGAGCTCATTTCTTTGGTGGTATTAAATGTAAACATTAAGTAAACATCACCAAGGATATTGCTACTAGGTTTTGGAAAAAGCAATGCCATTATCAATGGCGCACATTCACTCTGTAGCATGTTCTTGCTTATTACTGCTATTAGAAAAACAAGTCAAAAAGACTACAATAAATACATCTTAAGCCAATACTTTTCTCTCCTGTCAACTGTTTAACGACTAGTTTGCGTTCAGTTTCATGGAAACTGCATTTATAACTGCACTACATGCGCAAATAAAAACCGCAAGCAAATTGTTTAGCTGCTTTAATGTAATCAAGTGGCATTCAGTCATACAGCTCACACGTCTAATTCTGTTTTTCACTAAACTTCTCTAGGACTTGCACTGGAGATTGAACCTTCTTATTAGTACAAACTAGGATACAGACTGGCAGTTTGTTATTATCAAGCTGCTATTGATAAATTAATTATTACTATTACACAGTCAGGGGAAGGGTGTTGTTTGTATATTTTTCATAAAAACAAATTACAAATTCTTTATAGATGTGATCATTACTAGATGATTACTCTGGGCCAACAATTTATACTCTCTAAACTGCTTGGGAACTGTTTCCTCTACATTAGGTATCTGAGTTGTTTTATTTTTGTTCAAGTTTTCCTTGAACACGTGAAAACACGGCAGTTTTCCTGTTGCCTGATTTATTAAAGATTAATTCAAACAGTAGGAAATGTTCTTAAAAATATTCGTCACTGACACATATAAACACTACCACAACAATAGCAGCAGGATTAGTCATCACCATGCTAGCCTCATATTTCTCAGAGAGACGGTGTAGAAGGCAGAATGTGACACCGAGAGGACAGACTTCAATTCAATAAAGTATCTAAATAAGTGCGTACATTTAAGCCTGTCATTAAGGAGATTTTCACTCATACAAACTTTAAAGTCAATTTTTTGAAGGAAAAAAAACCCTCTCAGTAAATACTAAAGCAAGAATTAAAAAAATATATATATACTTTATTGAAAAGTACCATAAAACTGTAGAAATAGGTGTGGAGAGGACCCCAACAGGTCAAAGATATCTCTTGCCCATTCTCATTTATACAAAAGAATCAAAAACATCCTCGACAGATGTTTGCCCAGAACTGCTCACAGGTGTCCCTACCACTGACTCCCCAAATTGATTACTGAATTCAGCTGAATCCTGCTGTGAGCTCCAGAATCATTACAAGACTAGGCGTCACTCTCAATTATTCCTCTTCATTCAGTTCATACCACAGTCCCTTCCAGAAGACCACACACAGAAGATACAATCCTTCCCAAACACTTTGAGCTTACATGATATGAACTGTGTTGGCACAAATTTTAGCTGTGAGGTAAAAGTACAAGTAGTAACAGCTGGCCAAAAGCTCTCCAACCACATCATTGTCAAATACAAAGAAGCACAATTAGGTAGCCCTAGGAAAAACACTGTGTTGACAAAAATGATCAGGGAGTCAGAACTCTGCCGAGTAGCTCTCTAGAATGACTGCAACTACAAAAGCTGTGCAGGTGACTGAAATGGCCGCAGAGTCTTGGTATTATTAGCATGAAGAAATACTAATGGGCAAGAACTGACAAACAGCAACATATTTCCGGAAAGCAAGTTGGTTACCATTCACAAAGAGAGAAAAACTTTGAGCTATAATGCATCTCTTTTCAAAAGTGCAGACGTTGCAGTTTTGTTTTGCAAAAACAAATAGTTAACACCACCTGTAGATGCAAGGACTGAGTTACAGAGGTGAAATGAGCTGTCTGCAGTCATTTAGCAAGTCAGTTTGGAAGGCAAATATACTCTAGGTGTTTATCTCCTGAATATGCAGCCTTAACATCAGAGAGAGCTTTTTCACGTTCCTATTTACTCTCAGTGACTTGGGTTACCTTTTCGGTTCAGTATATTAGGCCTAATTCTGCTCCAGTTTATAGTCAATGAACTAGCCAGGTACCAATGATATGATATGGATTGAAAAACCAGAAAGAATCTAGCTTTTCATGCTCAGATTTGGTATTGATGTCAATCACCATCCCAGCTGTGATACCTCAGCTAAATTACATCAGAACTGCACATAAATGAAGGGCAGTTAGCATCTGCTGAGATGGTTCTAATATAAGAAATAAGGTAAGAAAAGATGGCATCAGTTGTCTTGTTATCGAATATGTATTTTGCAGTGCAAAAATAAAATTTAATGATCACTTGATTATAAAACCTAGTGAAGATCAGAAATCACAACTGTAATATCTGCACTAAAGGAAATGCTGCAAAAGGAAAAGGTGCTGACTATCAAACTTCTCCAGTATTAGGTTTTTGTTATACCCGATAATATATGAAGTATGAAACATAAACATTTTCTAAATAAAAAAGTAAAGAACAGTTGCTATGGAGACATGAGTTGTCTTCGGGCTTGAGGAAACACAATTAGCCTACAGGATGGCTTTCAAACACTTTAATTTGAACCTTTTGGAGTTTCAGCAATGCAGTGATCAGCCGAAATAATTATTTGTACTCTCTGTATTTTTTCAGCCAATATATATCACTGTGTATTCAAAAATAATTATTATGGGGGAATATCTTTTCATTCTGATATTTTAAATTGAATTTATAGAAGGGAAACCTTCAGCTTTGATATTTTAATACTGAATTTAAAAATACAACTAGTTAGCATAGAAATCTTTGCCTTTTTTTTCTCTTCAAACCTTTATGATTTTGCACCCATGCAAATTAATTTTTCTTTTATTTACATTGCTCCTAGCAAAAAAAAACCAAAACTGTTTTACACTGACTCAAATATTACCTGAAACATTGCTGCTTGCTAATTTTTATTCTGTGAATCAAAATCCCTGTTCAACAGGATACAACAAAGGGCAACACAAAAACATTAGTTCTGTAAAAGTGTCTGTAAATTCCATGTGCCAAAGACCTTATTATTTGGAAATGTTTGCAACTTTGACATTTCTAAAACTTAGTAAGTTTGTGCTCTGAAAAATAGAGATTGGACTTGATGATCTCAAGAGGTCACTTCCAACCTCAATGACTCTGTGATTCTAAGACGTCCAATGCAAATAATCTAGTTGGGATTTCTGACACCAAGCCACCTGTACCTTACTTACATGTAAGAACACAATGCATACACGTCCCATACATATAAAAGGACATGAATAATAGCAGGTAAGTGTAAACCAGTACTCACTAGCAAGCTGCATTGTCAGACTGACCTTGAAAATCAGGGATGTGCTTTTCTCAGATCTTCTGACACATGTAAATTGATCTGTGAATACATTTACTCACCTACTAAAATCCTTTTTAGTGCAACAACTTTTACTATTCAAACATAATTCTCTCATCCATCCTCTTGTTTATGCACACTTGTTAAATTCTTGTCCCTTACTCCGGCCACTGAAGGTATGTAAAAGGACTGTCATTCTCGAAGCTCAGAATCTGGCTGGAGAGGAATATTTCAGCCCAAGACCTGAGAATATTTTTGAGGGTGCACAAGAGGACTGTCACCTGTCACTTTGCAAGGCCTTCACACATTACTCTACACACAAGGTGTTGTAGAGTAATAGTGGGATGAAGATGCTATAGAGATAATAGTACTAGTTCTGGAGGAGAGTTACCTTAACCTGTGTCACAAACTGAGCCAATGTCCTAAGCTCACCAGGCTGTTGTACATGGAGACCAACCAACCAAACTGTCAAGTATTCATTATTTGAAACAGAGTGAGTCAGAGAGAGACAATTTCTAGTTTCTGAGGCTTTGGAGGATATGACTAGGCTCATCAAGCTTGTTTGTGGGCTGGCAGTGACCAGCTGTCCCTGGTCACATTCCCTCACAGCTCTGCCAAGGCCCACAGCATTCATAATTTACTGCTTTAGAAGGAAAGGATTTTGTAACTACAGGACCTTTGGTCTGCATAGCATTAGTAAGGCTCAATAGGAGCAGCTTTGTAAAGCAAAAGTTACTGCTGAGGACCTGACACCTATACTCTGACATTCATTTGAGTTCTGTTCTTCATAACAGGTTTTATAGATACATCCATGGTTTAGATTCCCTTTGCACCTATAATATCAGCATGTAAAAAGTAACATATCACATTCTTGTCATAAAGTGCTATAAAGTGTAGAATTATATTCAAATGTATTCCTACCTATTTTCCATATTCATAGACTGAGGAGACCATTAGCTGATTTCAATGGTAACCTGAAAAAAAAAAAAAACAAAAAACCAAGAAGAATGATCTTTACTTGGTGTCTGTTCATATAACCTAGTAATTATCCTTTTTCTAAAGTTTAATCCTCAAATGAACTTATCTGGCCTCAGTCCCATTAGAGGGCTGAAAGAAACCTTAAAAAGATGAATCATTGAATGGTACCTCAAGCTCTTTCCTATTCACCAGATTGTTAATCTGCTTATCAGCAACCTGAAAATGGCATGTGAAAGCACAAACAATGGAAATGTACTAATTTTACTTCATTTTCATTTATTTTAACATTTTTCAGACAGAAGAAATCTAAGAAAAATATTTTAGAACATAACAAGAAATGGGTTTAAGTGATAGTCTTTAGAATTAGAAAGAAAGTTGTGTTCTCTCATAAAAGATACCAGTTGTTTAACTGCCATCAAGAAAAGTTTAAAAACAGAGAAACCTCCTGAACTAGGGCACCAGTTAGGCCACTATCCTAATTTGGTCAACTGCGGCCATCAGATAAAAACAAAAAAAAATTGCACCAAACGGAATCTTTAAAGTAAGATTATTAATTAGATGACAATGTAAGTAATAGCTAAAACAAAAAAAAAAAGTTATTATATAGCCTGCTCACTTACCAACAGGCCTGATCTTAAATCATGCAAAGGTGATTGATAGACTTGATGACAGTTAATTTAAAAGATGAGAGGCTTGCTCAAGAACTTGTTCTATAATATGTATTCTATTCTATCTCTCTGTATTTCTGCTGAAATCAGGTTTCCTTATGATGCATTGGCAATGCTCCCTGGAAGAAACATGGGAATTTGCATGCTCTGTGGCAACTTATCACATCAGTGAGAAAATCCTGTTCTGAAAGCTTTAATCTTTCTCCTTGAATGACAGTCGTACTTCTAAGCAATCATCTGGAAAATAAATTCCTGGTATTCACACTTCTTCTCTTTAGGTTTGTCATAACAGACTGCCAGCTGAGAAAGGCTTGCATATCCCTCTTCTCAATGCTTCTTTACATGCTTACTGTCTTTCCACATAACAATGTATTTGTAACAGATTTAGTTGAGCCCAGGTTCCAACTCCATCCCAGGGTATTTTCTGAAGGAAAAAAAAAAAAAAAAGTCATGGGTTCTACTTAGAAACTGTAACACAGATAATCTCAAAGCATACTTTCTTTTCTTCCAGATGCAATTTAAGCCGTCTCAAGCTTTGCCACAGATTAAGTACTTACATGTGTGACTAGACCTTTAAATCTCCGCACAAATTTATTTGTCCTTAATATTTTCCCTGCAAGTTATATTGCTATTCTCTCAGTGTGATTGTGCAATGTTCTTGAAATGTGTGTCTCAAAGAGTAATTTAGCCCCATCTACCTTTTTACACTGCAATTTAATCATATCCGTACCATTTGAAAAGATAGGAATACTATGCCTCTCCTATACTGGTCTATTTTATACCGTAATCCTTACTGATAATTAGAAATTAATCTTTCCCAGGCTGATGGAATGTGAAAGAAAAAACACAGAAATCATCAATTATCTATGCAGAAAATACTAACTTTATTACTCTTCTATACATTCATTTATCTTTGAAACAACAGATCATCAAGACCTTATCTTAGAACTGCAATATTCATCATATTTCAGCTATTTGATTCCATTTAATGTAAAGTATTCCAGATCATTTTAGAGTTGGATATTGAGATTTAATGTGAAGTTGAATTATCTTATTATTTAGTAAAAGAATTAATCATGACTGCTTTTGAAGCAGAAGCCTTCTCCTTCCCTGCCAAGGTCATCTTACAGGTCATCTTGTTCTTAGGAGAACAAGAACATATATAGCCCCATTTTTCTAGTACAGAGTATGTTCGAGTAACAGATTTCTCCTCACATTAGGCTGTTTTATGAGTAGGCAGGGAAGCCAGACAACTTTCCCTCAAGTCATACAGAAAGTCCATTAAATGAGGAGGATTTCAACCAGCATTGACATGTCTTGGTCTGGACAACCCTTTCTTTTCCTCTGTTCCCCAGCTCTGCAGGAAGGAATACTCAAGCTTACTCAAGAACCTCCCTACTGTATGCAGGGAGGTTCTCCTCATCCCTTTTCAGAGTTCTCCTTCAAGCTCATTTCAAAAACTAAGGAGTCTAATGAGACTGTCAAGCTATGCTTTGCCTCTTTTTCTTTCGAAAGTAGGCAACAGGCAAAGTGATAATAAATAACACTATCTGCGTCCTGAGTACTACAAGCAAACTGGGTGTAACTGAAAAAAAAAAAAAAACAACAAAAAAAAAACCCCTTAAAAAACAAAACTCAAACAACCTATGAGAAAAGGTAAAGCTAATCAAAATCCCTGGGCATCACCTTCTGTTCTGAATTGTTCCATTCAAAGCTATGTTTATGAAATACTTGAGTCTCTCTCTCGAAAATGGATTTCCTCACTCAGTTAAAAACTGAAGTGATTCATTTTTTCTTATATCAAAGATGACTTTTAAAATTTAAAACATACAACACCTCATCAAATACCTTTTGTATCCCAAAGAAGATGAACAAGATTTCAAGTTTCCCTCAAAAATTTTGCAAAATTTATTTGTATCTACAGTTCTTGCACAGAGCAAAATTATACCTCACAGTGATTTTTTTCCCATCAGGAGTTATCAATCGCATTTTAAGTGCCTCATGTAATGAATCTTCCTTCGTTTTTCATGAGAAGTTGCTCCTTAGTTTAATAGCTGAAGATCCAAAAAAACATTCAAGTTTAGAATGATCTTTACTTGGTGCCTGTTCATATAACCTAGTAATTATCCTTTTTCTAAAGTTTAATCCTCAAATGAACTTATCTGGCCTCAGTCCCATTAGAGGGCTGAAAGAAACCTTAAAAAGATGACAGGAGATGACAGGCAACAGATCTCTTTTCACAGAGAAATATTGTATGAATTATTAATCTGACCCAGAAAAGATTATAATCAAAGACTAGCAGGGGCCCCATGAGCACTGTTAGTGCATAATTCTACCATCTGAATCTTGAAAGCTTAGGGAACTGATACATGAAGGAGCAGAGCAACAAAGCAAACTGTACGTCACTGATAGTAGTTTTAAAGGACTATTGTAACATCTACTATGGTGTTACTTGAATGTAAATATGTATTGTCAATTATTCCTCTATTAGTATTTCTTTTAAAACACAGAGGGAAATGCTTACCATCACTTAAAAATACTATTGAACAATTCCATAATTTTGAAGAGTAGGAGACCCAAAGAAATTGTACCAGCAGAACTAAAAAACTATTTATTAATTACACAACCATTTCTTTAGAATCAATAAAACAGTTACAACCACTTACAACAAAGACATCAAGATCATCTTAGCTTTATCCAGTGCTGAATATCATTAACACTGTGGACACCTTCAGACATGGAAACTGCTGAGTCATGGCTTTAAGTGAGTAAAAATCTGAAGAAATCAGGAAACTAAAGATTTTAGCTCAAGCATATTAAGCAGCTGTAGTAAAGCTGCCTCTATATTCGTCTGCTATAAAAATAAAATGTTGATATTAGTTACTACTGTATTTTTATTGCTCATAGAAAAAAAGATATGTTTGATTACTCTCCTCTTTATGAAATAATGAGAGAAATTACCTAAAATAATCCTGAGTTACAGATCTTGTTCAGCTGTTATTAACACGGCAGATCCCGCTAATACAGGATAATGAAAAATGTATAAAGTTGTACTGATTACATGTACAAATAAGTAAAAGAGGGTGAAATCAGGACACTAGATTCTAGATCTTACAGTGCTTGACAGATTTTCAGCACATGTATTACATGAATTATTTCATCAATGGCCTAAATGCAGGACACACTATCTATAGCATCTTCACTTTCCTCAGAATATTACCGTTATGACATTTTACCTATATCTGTATACAGTAGAGTTGGTGGTGCCTTGTAGTTCATTTGCTCAAAGCGTACACAGGTTGCCAGCTGCCTGCTCATCCAAACATGAATATCCAGTATCATGTAAAACATTTTGAAAACTGTGGCCAAAGAAAAGTGTTTACACTACGTCTCATCTGACAAAGTCACATAAGGCCAATCTCTCATCCCAGCAGGCCTGAAATCTACAAAACTGTCTAAAGGTTTAATTAAATGGGAAACTTTTGCTGGTTTCTCCTGCCCCTATGGGATACACACACAGCATAATGCTTACAGAACCCTCAGGCTAGCTCAGTCTGATATACATTATTATTTATGGAATAGATATAGAATTCATTATTTACAGTGCATATTTAGTCAGGTACACATTCTCTTATCTTTAAAGTGAGCTTCCCATTTCATTAATTTCTCATTATTTTCAATCGCATGCTTCCTCATAACCGTATTTGGAAAAGTACATTTTTCTTTGTAAGTTCAACAACAAAAAACAGAGATATGTATGAACAAGCCTGAAGCCCTCAGTATCCAGAGGATGGAAAAATCTTTTGAGCCTTTAAGTAAATAAAATACAAATTAGTAGAGATGACTTCAAAGCAGCCAGCAGTTTTAGACCTTATAGTGGTCTTCCAGTACCTTAAGGGGACTTAGAGGAAAGATGGGGAGAGACTCTTCACTAGGGCCTGTTGTGACAGGACAAAGGGTAATTGTTTTAAAATAGAGGGAAGTAGATTTAGATTAGATATTAGGAAATTTTTTTTTTACAATGGGGGTTGTAGAACACTGGAACGGGTTGCCCAGAGAGGCGGTGGATGCCCCATCCCTGGAAACATTCAAGACCAGGCTGGATGAGGCTCTGAGCAACCTGATCTGGTTGGGGATGTCTGTGCTCCTTGCAGGGGGGTTGGACTAGATGGCCTTTGAAGGTCCCTTCCAACCCAAAACATTCTATGATTCTATGGTTACATTTCAAAATTTATCGGAGGGTGTACTGAGATAATCCTTATTACAGTAGTTTCTGAGCACTTCACAACATCTGGTTGTCATTTTCTAAGGAAGTACTTTCACAGAGGGGAAGAGGCTTGAAGGTCCAGAAACTTAAAAAACTGCAAGTATCTGTCTTCTTGAAAGCGGTTTTCCCACAGTAATTCAGAACTGCTGCATTAAAAATCTGCAGCACACCATGGGTGCAGCATACATTTGAACATGGGTCTCATTTTTTGTCCTAATCACTTTTTTCATTAATGGCACAAGAAATCTTCAGAAGACAGGATACATGAACAGATGTGGCTGGTTATTGTTTTCTGGATATTTTTAATTGATTTTCTGTTGGCTGTCATCAATGTTTTTGTTGTTTAAATTGCTCAGGAATGCTCTGTGTAAACACAAGGACCAATCCTGCAAGATGCTGACCTGTGGTCCTGAACCAACCCATCACAAAAATTCAAGTAGAACTTCATATAGTCTGCTGAAGCTAAGCACATGTTACAAAGTATTTTGCTCAGCTGGCACAAAAATGTTTAGCATCTTACAAGATTCAGCCCCTATGTTTAAAATTTTCTCTATGGATATTTATTGGTGATGCAGAAGTCTCTGTCTGATAAGAAGAGGAAACCAACTTCGATGGACACCAACCTAAACATTTCTGGCACGCATTTCCTGTGCAAACTACTTTTTAGGTTCACTAGCTTTATTTTTAAATGCTGCAGATTGCTTTTCGAGTTCCAGTCCCAGATACTGAATTCCAAAATACAAAGCTTCTGAGAGAGTTTTGTGTAGAACTAACTCCCAACCATGTTATGAGATCTTTTTTTCCCAAGATCTTTCTGACATAAAAGGAATTTATTTTTAAAGGAATCTGCAGCAGATTATGTACAGAGATAAGACAGCAACAAATGCAAATTAAACATTCAGAGGAATATTACTTGTAGAGTTTGGGGAATTCTAATATAACTTTCACTTCTAGCACATTTAGATAGCAGAAACAAACACCAAGCCAAAAAACATTGCTGTTGATTTAAACAGGTTGAACAGTAGTTGTGAAGTTGAATATCCTGGGCTCTTTACAGCCTCCAAAATAACCATAGGCCATCAGAATTCCAGCGATTTTAGAAACGTTCTTTAAATTTGTAACAAAAACCATCTGGGTGTTTATGCCTCAAATCTCATCTAATATAAATCCCAATTGAGTACAAGGAGTATTTCAGGCAAGTCAGGGGAATATGTTATGTCAGCTTCATAATTTAACTGCAAACACTGTTGGAATCCACTTTATTATTTCAGCTATCAAACAATGTTACTTTACTCAGACCCACAAACTGTCACACGTCACATAACTCAGCTCACATCTGCAACTCTGGCAGAGTTAAGATCGGCTCTGGGAGAGGTCTGCAATCACTGCTACAGCTGCCTCAGGCCTCACTGGCATCTGTTGAACGGAACCTTGATATTTTCTAAAGATGCACAGGCTCAAACTCCCAAGAGGCCTTCTGTCATGCCCGCTCTAATCAAGGCTGTCACCTTCCATCTGATCTCAAGAATTCTTCTAAAAGCCACTAGTTGTTAGCTTTTCTGAAAAATAGTCAGAAACCACATTGAACCCCAGCCCTTGCTTCCTGCACCCAATTCCAAATTCAATTTCCCTTAGCTTCACCCAGATGGACACCTGCAGAAGCATAGCTGTCCCTAAGCTTTTTCTCCCATAGTCTTTGGGAGAAAAGGCTTACATCCCCTTACTCTCAGCTTTCCACGTTAATGTAATTGATTTTAGGAGCAGCTCTTCTAATAGCAATCTGCTACCAATCTCTCTTAGGGCATCTAAGAAACCCAGCTTGCCTGAACAGTACCATAATTTAATCACCCCATTTTCTGCAACACACAGCCAAGCACACACAGAGACAAAACCGCTCTTCGCTTTTCTCCAGTAGCCCACAAAACTAGCGTTATCAGTTTTTAAGTGTTTGCAACAGCACACCTGCTCTTGCATTGATTTCCCCAGAAGACCCCATATGGCCACAACAGTTTGTCAGCAACGCCAGCCTCCTCACTGGTTGTGTTTTGCACAGGCTCCTGTCTAGTCACTGTGATTGACATAAAATTTGCCAATGTACACCTTTCTCTTGTGAGAAAATGTGAAAACAAATACAGTGACACCTGAAGTGTCACAAAGCTCTGAAGTTAGAGATGCAGCTGAATGTTGGGTAAGTCAGCTGGAAAAGCAGTTTTGAGGTGAAGAGCCCATGGAAAGAAGCCAATTTCTCAATTTTTGCTTCTAATCTCTGTTTTCTTTAGTTTTCTCCTTATCTCACCAGAACAGAGATAACAACAGAGTTGTGCAGGGAAAGACAATGAATTAACAGTTCTGAAAATGCTGAGATCATCATCCAGAATTGCAGAATATTATTCTGTGATATCTCAATTTTCAGCAAAACTCATTACTGAGAACATATTTACAAGTGAATTACTCATCATTATTGAAATGTAATATTAAGAATGGGGAAAATAGATGTGATCACTAAAGAACTAAATTAGTGTGAACTACATATTTCTAATAGATCTTCAGTGAACAAATTCAGCCAGCATTAAAAAGTAAATAATCAATATTATCAATAGTTTCCAAAAATTATCTTATTACATAATGTTCTACTACCTTCTGCTGATGAATTTTTAAATCGAAAATACTTTCTCCCATCCTTACAACAAATGCAGCTATTTTTTTGTGCCCAGATGCAGGTTGTCTCAAAGGATGTACACAGGCAGAGACTAACTCACACAGACACATGCTCATTGGTTTTTCACAGAGCCCTTTAATTTTGGCCTTTTTCCTTTGTTGCTCTCAGTAAAAGCAAAATGCAGCCTCCAATCACTTCAATTTTTCTGTTTGTTGCAAATTTGAGCTTTAATGCATTCTCCTAACTACTTCATAGTACCATCTCTGGCATTAAAATGAGTTGAATTATACTATTGGGTATAAATCCCTGTGTTTTTTTCAGGATTTTTTTCTTTCTTTCTAATTGGGCAATGTAAGTAAAAATATAAAATATTTTGCATGCTGAAAAACAATGCACAGAAAGAAGGTATATGGATGTATAGATACTGTAAGGTCTGAAGCAGTCATCAAGAATTTGAGAGATGAAGCTGCCCATCTGTAATTTTTATTCAGCTGCTATGATAACCCCTTGGCCTTCAACTTATTTATTAGTCCCCCTAAATCTGTGAATTTCTAGCTCAAATACGTGTTCAGACTGTTGTCATGGTCCCTCTGATTCTAAATCCTTGGGAGTTTCTGTGCCAAGATTTTTACAGCCAACAACATTTCTGTTAGTTGACTTGCATAGCCTTTTCTGTCTTGTTTTATAACATACACTTAAGACCCAAAACCTCCCATCATTTATGATGATGTTGAGGACAGCTAGAACTGGAATTTATTGACTACATTTCTGTACTCACTGGTGAACAGAACTTAAGGAATTTATTTCTGCCTCCCAGATGAAAGTCGTTAAGAAGCTTTCCAACTTTTAAATTTATATTAATTTTAATTAATTTTATTTCTAATTCTTAGTGCTCTTCTGCCATTCAAGTTTTTTATCACAGAAGTTCATGTATGTTGTGGTGGAATCTAGTGGTGATAGGAGGCATATTAACTGCAGTTGACACAAGAAATAGTATAAGGAAGCAAAGTCAGTGATAAATTTATGCCAGATTAGACAAGATACTGCACCAATAATATATCTCAAGATACTTGCTGTATATATGATAGTTTATTTATATCATTACATTTTAATTTTAACATTTAAAACATTCAATTTATCATTTCAAGTTCAGAAGTAGGTATCAGGTGGTAGAAATTCTGTATTGGTAACTGGTAGAAAAAAAAGACTCTTCCGGGTTGTTAGAAAGCTTCTCTGCACCTACCAGATGTGCTAGATTGTACCATACTGGCAAATCATTTCACATATCCTACTAGGCAAATTCTTAACGTATACTAACTCAACATAATTATTCTTTTTGAGTCTATCGATCACAAAATTATATCGGTGGCTCTTTAGATCCAAAGAAAGAACATTTGACCATTATTTTATGATTGTGTATCTCAGGAACCTCAGTGCCATTTTGTCTTTTCAGTCCCACTGAAATACACCATCCTGAGCCACATAAATCTGGATATACTCAAGCTGTGTGCACTCACCAGAACTTCTGATACTGGCACTCATTCATGCACTTCTTTCTCTATAGGTCTCTGTCCTGGTTCTGGCTAGGATAGAGTTAATACTCACCTGAGCTGGGTGGAGAACTGAAGCTGGTAGCCCCTATGGCTGGGATAATTAATTAATTAGCTAACAGCTGGGGTTAATTTACCCAAATTAGCCAAAGGGCTATTCCATCCCATCTAACATCATGCTCAGTACATAAGTGAGGAGGGTGCTGAAAGGAGTCTCCTCTTACTTGGAAGAAACTAGGTGTGGAGATTTGTTGTAAGGCATTGTATTGTATTTATACTCCATCACTGTTTTGTTTTCTTTTGTCATTGCTGTTAAATTTACTTTTTGTTCAATCTCAATCCACATGGTTTTTGTTTGTTTGTTTACCAATTCTCCCCTGGTTCTCTCGGAGGGTGGGGGGAGTGGGAGAGAGACTGCGTAGTCTGGTCCTGATCGGGGCTGAACTACGACAGTTCTTTTGGCACCCAACGTGGGGCACAAAGAGTTGAGATAACAACAAATCTGATTATTTATTTATATTTTTTGTTTGTTTTTATACATTTATTGTATTGGTTCTTAATTATTGGTTATGATGTTGCAGTGGTTGGTTATGTTGCTATATTGTCTGCACTCTCATATGTACTATGTGTTCCCAGTGGTGATGTTCATCACCTCAGGGAAAGTCATGAGAATTATCCTTCTGTTTTATTATGCCATATCCATCTATGACATGGTGACATCAATGGCCTTAGAGATAAATTGGTATTTCTATGAGGACAAATTCCCGAATTCTTTCACTTCCAGGATAGTTAAACCACTCTTTGAGAACTTTGACGATCTGGGGGATATTCAAGCTGCTATGATGTTGTTGTTATGTATCCTGAATGTGTGCCAAGTCTTGTCTAGGGCTACAAAACCATCTTTTGGGAATCTCCTCCCAAGATTTACCCTAAGGCAAGATAGTAATATGTGGCATGGTATGAGGGAGAGCAAACTGACCTGCAGTGTAGGGACTCAAACTCCAGCAACAGGCATTGCAGCTGAAT
>WHYT01014870.1:69664-81472 GCA_009806455.1 Tetrax tetrax | reverse complement strand
TCACCTGAGCTGGGTGGAGAACTGAAGCTGGTAGCCCCTATGGCTGGGATAATTAATTAATTAGCTAACAGCTGGGGTTAATTTACCCAAATTAGCCAAAGGGCTATTCCATCCCATCTAACATCATGCTCAGTACATAAGTGAGGAGGGTGCTGAAAGGAGTCTCCTCTTACTTGGAAGAAACTAGGTGTGGAGATTTGTTGTAAGGCATTGTATTGTATTTATATTCCATCACTGTTTTGTTTTCTTTTGTCATTGCTGTTAAATTTACTTTTTGTTCAATCTCAATCCACATGGTTTTTGTTTGTTTATTTACCAATTCTCCCCCTGTTCTCTCAGAGGGTGGGGGGAGTGGGAGAGAGACTGCGTAGTCTGGTCCTGATCGGGGCTGAACTACGACAGTCTCAGTGAGACTTTTGGTTCTCTGATGTCCTTTGGCAGAAGGAAGAGAGGGAGGAAGGAAGGAGAGAAGGAAGGAAAAAAAACCAAGGCACTGCTGAACTTCACAATATTAGCAGTGAACCTTTCCAAAGTCAATTGTACAGAGAGAGAAAATGAGAAGGCAACATTAAAGGGAAAAACTCCTTTTTAAAAAAAAATAAGGGAAATCAGGGATGCTCAGTCCTTGCTGAGCTTAAATGAGCCCTTCTGAGCACACCTGTATTTTTTTTTTAAACAATATAAAATTAGTTGACTACAATATAGTACTAACATGAATGCAGTCTTAAGTGACATAAATATAGATAATAATAAAAATTTGTAATTTCCATAAATCAGATTTTAAAAGCTGATGCAGGAAGGAATTGCACCTTAATTTCTTGGGATTTATTAAAATAAAAGGAGGACTACAGTTTAATGTTTTTGTGTAGCACTTCTCTTAAAGGCTCACAGAAAAATATTCTCTAAAGAGATTGTGGAGTTTATGTGGCAGAAGAATTAAATTAGGAAAGGAAACTTGCAGATTTGCAGAAAAAAAAAACCTTGCAGAAACTTGCAGAAGTGCACAAAATTACTGCACTTTAAAATAAACATATCAAATGCCATTTCAGCTACACCATTCAGACTCATCATTCTAACCTACACTGGAAATCGCAGTGAGATGCCGGAAGTACATAAGAACATAGATACCCAGAGCTATGAAATTCTCTATGTATTTTTACTGAAAACTGTAAAAGAGTTCAGGGCACTGTATCTTTTAGTCTGCTTGGATCTCTGCTTATCAAGTGACACTAAAGAAGTTACTGGTTCTGTCCTGAAAGAGCATCGAAGTCCTACCAGCTGGAATACCATATTTAATGACTGCAAAGATGACACAATTTTCATCGCTGCAAAACAGGCATTATTACATTCACTCAGTTCAACATCCAAAAAGCAGAATCTATGTATTTTTCATCTAAAAGTATTTTGAGCTGCGTTGACATCACAGTGTCACAGCACTGAATAGCCATCACTATTTATACACATTGTACACAATATGTCTTATAAGACTGGCAAATTACTTAGAATTTTTTTTTCCCTCAGCAATTCTAGATATACCTGGGTTTGATTATTTCATAAAGACCTGAGCAAAAAAGTAGGTTTGGGAAAGCACTTTGCCAAGCAGGTTTTGGTTAGCCTGGTGGGTTATTTTATGAAGACTATCATAGACATAAAGTAGTTATGGACATCTCTAACAAGGCTGAAAGAACTGCTCAGCAGCACTGTACACAGCTATTTTAAGCACAAATGAAAAAGCAATTTCTGTATTAGCGCTGATAGGGAATGTGAACTCAGAGCAGGTACTAGAAATTATTTTTGAATCAGCAGTTGGTTTCAAAAAGCCATATGCTTACAAGTGTCTAAAGCTTTTTACTGATTTAAAAACAACAACAACAAAAAAACCCAAGACAGTGGGAATCTCCTGCATAAAATTCCAAGTTCATCCACGATTATGTGAAGCATAAGTTCATGAAGTATTACCACAAAGTATTTGTGTAAAAAGAGAGTTTTCCTTCCCCTCAAGCAAACCTTTTCTCAAAAGTTGTCAACATGTTCTAATGAAATTAAATAGAATCGCAAGCATTTTTAGGACAGGACCACAACTCAAAATGTTACAGATAAATTGGATAAATCATATTAAATTAACAATGTGGCATTCAATGAAGACAACCACAACTGACTGTGCAATTGTTAACACTTGATGCTCCAAAGTTGAGCTAAAATCTCACTCAACTGAGAGAGTCTCAATTGTCTCAATATAAAGTCATGTTTTACTTTTCAAAGATCAATATAAAATTATTGTGCTACTCTATCAGAAAATTAAAATTCACAGTCAGCTACAAGTGCTTCCAGCTAGAATTGGTACTATGGAAGGACACCTTGCAGTTCCATTTATTTTACCTCCAAAGAAACTTTAAAATCTACTCATTTTACGCTTATTCAATGTTTATTTCTGCAACGCACACTCCTCTAGTTTGTCTCAGCAAGTCGTAGTCTGAACAACCTGTTTCTCTTCTGTTTCCACAAAAAAGCACAAGACATGTCACAGTCTGGTTTCTAGCCTATCTAAACACTTGGGATTTTTCAGCTGGGTTCAATAGTGTCACCTATGGCACTCTTGCCTTTTCTTAAAAACATGAAGACACAGAAACATTTTTAATGATGACTGAGATATACATGGTAATCAAATGCAAAATCAAATAAAAATTCATTATTTACTCAAAGTATATAAGGGATTGCAGTATTGGTAAGACACAATGAGTGAAACACTGAAAACTTCAGCACTTATAAATTTTCCCTTTGTGACAAATTTTCTTTCTTCACACGATGATGATTCTACCTTATATAAAATTTTTTCATTTCCCCTATTCAAGTCTCTTTTATTCCACACTCCAGAAGGAATTATTTTCTCCTTGGTTTTCAGTCAACCCAAGGGATTTTTGAAGATTATAACTGCTGAGATTATTAATCGGACAATACTATTTCCAGTCATGAAGACTGAACTGTTCCACCGCTGTAGCACAACAATTAGTGGAAATCTGAAGCAGTATGACAGATTTCTATTGCACTAAATTGCACTAAATAATGCTTCTATGAAGATTGCTTCTTAGACAAAAAACACCGTAAAACTTTGCTTTCCCTCTATGAAATTGAATAATCACATTCCAAAAGCCACATATAGGGACAGCAGCACGCACCTACTCTTTCTATAGATAATTGGGCTAAAGAATAGAGTGACATGCACATGATAGCTTAGGTTACATCATATAAAATAAGACAGTATCTGCGTAATTTTGTCTGCTACATATTCTCTCTCAAGCAGCAGTGTATCTGTGTATTTGCTAATTTATCAAAAAATAATCCTATTGTTTTTCTTCAAAAATCTCATTCAAACTTTATTTTCCTGCAATGTCTAGAACAGCATGGCTAAGCTTTGGTCTGTTTTGACCAGTGCTTATCAAACTATTCACAGCCACTCTATCATGACTTTGTGGCTCCTGCCTGTTTACCTCACTGAGTTTTTATCTACTTTATCACAGATGTTCCTCAGAAGCAAGGGTTATAATATTTTCCATTTGCAGAGTACCATATACATCATTTCATGACTGCAATTGCTAAACACTGATAGATGAAAAAAAAAAAAAGTAGTAACATCACAACTAGTTGGTTTTTAATTTGCCAGAATTTAGTCATGAGTATGGTGAATTTAGTGCTTATTTATGAGCACTAGAGGATTTATTCACATTTTCTATAAGCATTCAGTTTGTAACTGAGGACACCGAGCTGGGCTAGAGCTTGGGCACAAGACTGATTTATTGCAGGTTCTCAGTTAATTGCAATATTGGAGTGTGAGGTAAAATAGATCACTTTGAATTTATTTACTGCTACGGGCTAAAAGCATGTACATTATCTCTTAGTTGGTCAACTGACTTTATCAAGTATCGCAGTCCTTAATTTTGACATTACAGAGAAAGTTTTAAGAATACAGAGGGAAAGTTGAGGGGAGACACATATATTTTCCATGCCACATTTTTCTTTTTTTTCTTGCCACTCGCTCTGGCTATATATTATGGATTGGCCCAGGAGTACATTGTTCAACTACGATTCATATGTCTGTCAGATTAGCACAGAGTACAGCATGTTTCCACTAGAAAATACATTCTCTCAGTCACATTACAAAGACAGGAGACACTGAGTCATGTAAACTATTGAATACTGTACCAAGGTACTAAACATCAAGCACTCACATTGAATGCATTTGAGAGGAACCACAGTGAAGATTCTAGCACAATGGGAAATACTTTAAAACTTCAGTTTAGTTTACAGAAGTGTAAAAATTCAGAAGTTTATCAGAACTAAAACTAATCATCAACTGCTGGAAATGACAGGGCTGAGAACCATTAAAAATTTGCTTAGTGCCAGAAAAGGGCAAAATCCTATCACAAGTTAGCAAAATTTGGTTGACTGGACAACCTTACTAAGAAAACAGAGGGTTTTGTCTGATTAAAGAGTAGCTTCTGAGTTAAAAAAAAAAAGAACATATTTTGTCTCCAGATCTTTCAGAAAATATACTTCTGGTCAGGCTGGAAATACTGCATGGAACAGACACTCTCAGGGGACTTCATAAATTCTGTTTCCAAACTCAAATTGCCTCTGGAAATGCAAGGCACATGGAAATAAATATACTGGAAAAATAATATCAATTTTTTTTTTCTCTTGTGCATTCATATCTTGCTTTGAGTTTTGTGTGATAGCTTGAGCTTTGACTTGTATTTCTGTCTTCAATACACAAAAAAAAAATATTCCCTACTATGAAGTTACCTTGCCTCTATATTTCTTCCTTATAATAATTTCAGATTTCTGAGGTGGCAATATCAGAAATAGGTAATTATTGTTTCAAGAAGGGAATTAGCATCAGGAAGAAAGAAATTCTAAATGAACAAAGACAGTAGCTTTGCAATTGTATTGGAAGACAGGCTTTTTCAAGTCAGTGTCCCTTCTGGTGTAAAAAAAAGCATCTTTTACCCTATGCACTATACCATTAATGGGGCATTTGAAACTTCTAGAAGGGTGATGGTGGACAATTTTATTGAAACTAATTGATTACAGAGTAGAGCATTCTTAAGAACATCCCTCAATTTACTCTCATTATCCCTCAGTGTTCATTCAAATTGTTACCTCCTAGAGAAGTCATTGGCCTTGAATGTGGACTCAAGTAAATACTGATGTCACTGATTTTATGATCAACAGGAGCAAAAATGTTAATTTACACAAGTAGTTTAATAATGTTGAAAACTCTGCTGATCTTATTCTAGAGTTTTGAAGAAAATGAAGCATGACCACTGCAGGTATTGAGCAGATCTAACTTCCAAGACCTCCATGGAAGCCTCAGGCTCTAAGAAATTCTGACTGTCAAGATTCAAACCAGGGTGAATTCAGAGGTTGTGGCAGTCATCATGAAAAAAATCACTAGCACAAATAAAGTGTGAAGAGTCCAAAAGTACAAAGATGAGGTCTCAGTGTTTATAAAGCGCAAGCAGTCCTGACTTGGAGAAACCAGAATAGCACTGTTCATCTATAGCTTACAAAAAAAAGATGGTATCACTAATTAGAAGAGACCTGTAGGGCATATTTGAAGTAATAACCTGAAAGAGAATAGCCAATATGGATTTCAAAGGGAAAATTTTCATCCACAAAGAGGGTTATAAAAGGTTATAGAACAGACTATGGCAGCTCATTCAAGCTGTTTGATATTCAAAAAGCATTTGATGACACATCTCCTGCTGAAAACCATAGAAAAAACAAATTTGGGTCACATAGAAGGAAATATCCTATCGTGAGCACTAATTGCATTCATCTTTTATTTATATATGGAAACCTCATAAAACATTCCCTACCCCAGTGCCATTCAAATACTTTCCAGGACAGAGCTATATTTAGGACTCTGCTCCACTCCCTGGAGATGGAGGTTCTGCCACACTCTAGGATCTGGCTCCCCAAAAATCCCAAAATGCTAAGAGCAAAGGGATTAGCTGTTCTTTGTTATAAAAAAAAATATAAATTAGTGGAGTTTCACCTTACTTCATCCATTTGCCTCTTTCTGTCAGCTCTTGCCTGACAGAACAAAGCATTTTTTTGGGCAGACGCAGACTTTTTATTCTGACTTCACAGAAGTAGGGTCACATTTCAGAACCTGGACGTCTGCACATACTTGTGTACATATTGATGCTGTGTTTCAAGTCATGAGTTATCATCATCGTCATCAATTACTGACAAATACCAATTCCAATGATTATATCCTTCTGCCCTACCTAAGCAGTATTGGCATGATTCCACCAATTTTAATGTCATTACCCTCCCAGACATTGGGTTAACCAGATGCAATCTTTATTTCTGTCATGTTCTTCAGTTTTTTCAGTAGTCCAGCTTCTGCTGCTTCCCTGCAATGTGTCTTTTATTTCATCAGACCATTAATATCTTTCTGGATTTGTCATTTTGCTAATGATCAATGTTACAGAAAATCATAGAAAAATGTCATGCTTTTTTCATCACTTCATACAGCAAGCTATGAACAAGGATTGTTTCTTTCTTATATGTCTAGTTACAGGCACTCATATATTGTAGCTATATGTAAAAACATCAGTACCTTAATTTACACAGATTATAACTGGCATCTGTAACCCCAAATGTCTTCACTGTGAGTTCTGGATAATACGCGATTTTTCTTAGCAACAAAAGAGAGAATTAAAGAGTATGTGGCTATGTCAGGAACACATATATCTTAACGTAAAAGATTTGAGCAATTCTGTTTTAACATAATACCCTGGTGAAGTAGAGAAACTATTATTGGTTTGTACAAGTAAGAAAGTTTAAAAATAAATATAATAAAACTTATTACGTAAATCTATTAAATAAAACAGTTTGCCCATATCAAGTTAATGTATTTTTTCACAGACAGTTTAATTAGAAAGAGGAAAAAATGGGTAAATTATGTTTCAAAAAGCCTAATCCAAAACATATATGCATTCTTTAAATTGCAACTAACATTGTAGCTGTTTTATTTGAAAATCCAAAAGTTTTTTCACATCTACTATTACACTCAATGGAAAAGTCAAAGTTGTAAAAAGAAAAAGGAAAGGAAAAAATGGGTTCATAGTAACATTCCTAAACATTGAGAATACTGAAAAGGATCACACACATATCTAACTACCCAACTAGCTGCCATTAAAATCAACAGAAAAATATTTTATCTTTGATACTGGCAGATATTGTACTTCCTGTCTGCATATCTGTGCTTGTCTAGGTCAATTATTTCATACATATATTATTGACACGTCTCAAAATAGAGCCCTTCAGTTAGGGCTGAACACAAATCCTATCTGACTACTGTGTGAGCTGATGTACTCAACACTTTGAAAGGACGTTAAGCACTAAAACCGCAAAAAGTTTTTTTCATACAATTTCAAAGAAGAAGGGTTTTTATTTGCACACAAATTAATTCTTGAGTCATTTCAGCAAAGAATAAATAAATAGCTAATGTGTATTAATGATGAAATATTTCATTTTGGCATTTTTAAACCAAGGGTCTTAACTTTTCATTTTTAACTGAAACTTTAAAACTGAATTCCATTACAATTAATTTTACAAAAAAAAAAAAAAAAATTAGAAGTCTTTTTTTCTAAAATAAGTCTTGGCTATGCTGGTAAATTAATATACAGAAGCCTTTTTGTTGGCCCTCAGGCCAGCTGGCATGGAGTGGCTCCCATCCACACTATTAAACTCATTTCCCCACCAAAACAGGTTGCATGCAAACTGCTTATTGGGAAGGCTCCCTGATCAGTGCTGACTCCTGAATCATGCCTAGCTATTATTTGAGGAAGAAGCAGTGGTTCTGGCCAAAATCAAGCAGGAGACCTTTTTAAAAGTGTGCCAATACAGATAATGAAGCTGCAAAACCCACCAGTGTTCCCTAGCACTATTTAATTTACTAGAATCAACATACCCTGAATGTTCTTGAACTAGAAAATTGGTTCTTTGTAGAAAAATAACCTAGACCATGCACATCAAGACCAGGTATTCTCTACGTTTTTAAGCACAGTAGAATCTGAATATATTTGCTAATATGAAATAGCAGTTGCACAGCAACCAACAGCTCCAGTCAGTTTTGGGCTCAAGCAGCCTAATCATTTAATTTTAAACATTCTACCTCATGATGAAGGCTCAGACAAGGGAGAATGGCAGCACAGCAGTTCTCTTACTTCACTTCCTCACATGCTAGTCCTAACAGTTTTATTACAGTACTTTTTAACAAAATGACGAAACAGTAGTCAGCTAAAAGCATCAAAATTGCTGTGCCGATTCTGGTAGTGCAAACCATCGTAACTTTTGAATGGGATCAAACACAGGGCATGAAGCTAGGCATGGCAGCTGTGCTAGCGATCTTGAGTCACAGGTTTGTTAGCCTAAGAAGGATGTTCTAAAGTTGAGCTAAACCTGGTTTTAAATTGTAGAAACATTTTCTTTTTCACTGAAGGGCAGAAAAACATTTTAGGTAGTATTTAGCACTCTGCGAAATCTAAGAATGCTTCTGGTTCCTGCCATAAGAAAGAAAGTGTCACTGCTGCTTCTTAGTTTTGGCTACCTATAAACCTGACAGTGAAGGTGGGATCTAGCTGTACAATTTTAGGTATTTCAGCATTAAGACTGAGGCAGTGAGCTTTTTGACATATTGTCACAACTCATGAAACATTATTTCACTTCCACCTTTTCAAAAAGTACCTATGAGATCTCCAAACTGCTACATAATACTTACGTATGCTTCTTTTACAGCCACTTGCAACAGTAGATAAAACAGCTCACTAATGGGCTAAAGCAAGACCACTTCACAAACTTCAGCTTAGACACTTACATTTTCCACTCCCATGGACTGGAATGCTGTACAGTAAGACCCTGTACCATGACAAATAAATGATGAAGTTCCTCATGTGACTTCATCACAAAAATGCTTTAGAGGTTCTGTAGCTCTATTAAACATCTAAGAATTTTGAAACAAAATATTTAAGCACCATGCAGTCCTAATAATTTTTTTTCCAACACAGTGCTATGAAATCTAGAAGTCCTCTTATCTTCACTTCACAGAATCTAAATATAACTAAAGTCAATGGAGAATGAAAGAAGGGTCCTTCTAGATGACTGAGGGTAGCTAAGCTGGGCTTTTCCTGTAAAATGACCACTGGAGAAGCTTCTCTTTCCAAAAAGGCAGACCTCCAAAGATGGTACAGCTAAAATTAAACCTATCTAGCCAAAATTAATCTTAATGAATAGCCCTTGCCTCTAAAATGGGTAAACAGTACTTCTATATTTCATAGCAGTGCTACAAGAATGAACACATTAAGATTATAGCAAGGCTTGTAAGGACAAGCTCTTCAGGACTAAGAAAAGATGAAGTGTTTGAATATTGCAGTTCTGTATATGCAGCTTATCAGAAGTCTCCTAGATTTGCCTAATTCCCACAAGAGGTCACTGGCAGTGTTCTCCAGTCTTTGCTCAGAACTCCAGTCACTGGACTATTCCTTCTCTTTCCATGTGAATGAAAGGTTCTGCATATCAGTGCAGAAATTCTGCAAAACAGCTGATGGTGACCTACCTGCAACCTATAATATTTAACAACTCCTAAATTTTGTATAACTTGAAACTGGAGATAAAATATCAGCAAGTTCACGGGCTAAAGAACAGGATAGATGACAGAGAATTTTGCATTCTTAAATACCCAAGCAACCCATTGATATTGCTTTTCTTAACTCTTCCTCTCCACAGTTAAATCTCGCATTTGTTTTAATTAAGCTTTCTCTTTGCTCATTAAATAAGGTTAAAAAAAATTATCTAATTTAACAAAGTTCATCTTAGGACAGCAAAGGATTTTCCCACACTACCAACAGCACTAACCTTCCACCTCTTTTTAAAAACCATTCTTGCTTTTCACTGTTTCTGTTGAGCTTTTCAAAAGCACTAACTTCAAAATCTTCCCTTCTGTAAACATTTTTCTGCATATACCATATACTCCATATACACAATGCGATCACATAATTCACAAACTTCTGAACATTTTTAAAGGTTTCAGTATCATAACTGGGATCTGAAGGGCCTGTAAGATAAAGTCAACCTGTCCCTGGGACAGGTAAAGAAAAGTATCTCCTGGCTCAACATGGAGCACTCAGGATTTGGTGAATGGTCTAAATCTCAAGATCTTAATTTAGTAAGCAGGCAATTATTGTTGTGCTATGTGGACTGCAGCAAGGGATTAGGTGAATCAAGCATCTCTGGGTTAGAAGCTTCCTGGGAAACTTGTCAACAATCACTTCCTGAAAGACTATTTCTTACCCAACTCTTTCACTCTGACACGTCTCGTATTTGCTGTTTTATGCCTGTGCTAGTTTTGGCTGGGGTAGAGTTAACTTTCTTCACAGTACTTAGTATGGGGCTATGTTTTGTATTTGTGCTGGAAACAGTGTTGATAATTCAGGGATGTTTTAGTTACTGCTGAGCAGTGCTTACACGGAATCAAGGCCTTTTCTGCTCCTCATACCACCCTGCCAGTGAGCAGGCTGGAAGTGCACAAAAATTTGGGAGACAACACAGCTGGGATAGCTGACACCAACTGACCAGAGGGATATTCCATACCATATAACATCATGCTCAGCAATAAATTAGGGGGAAGGCTGGCTGGGGTGCCGCTGCTCAGGGACTGGCTGGGCATCATTCAGTTGGTAGCAAGAAATTGTTTTCATTTGCATCACTTTTCTTTCTTGAGTTTTATTTCTCTCTCTTTTTTATTTTCCTTTGTATTATAATTTATTATTGTTGTTGTTGCTATATCTTGTTATATTTTGTTTTATTTCCATGGGTTCTTAACTAAACCCATGAGTTTTCTCAGTTTTACACTTCCAATTCTCTTCCTCTTATCCTGCTGAGGGGGGAGTGAATGAACGGCTGTGTGGTGCTTAGTTGCCAGCTGAGGTCAAACGACGACAGTCTTTTTTGGTGCCCAACATGGGGCTTGAAGGGTTTGAGATAATAACAGATTGACCAGAGTGTATTAGAAGGTATTTATATCGTTAACATTTGTGGGGCACTATATTGATTCACCTGTTGTCGATATTAGTTCATCTGATACGCGCCATGCTCTGTTTTTTTCCTGTACGTCTTAAAGATTGGTGTTGGCTTTTGCAGTTTGCTGTGCTCTGTAGTGATTAGTGATGTTTTGCCCAGGAGACTTGTTATTAAAACACTGACCCCGAACTTAATCTGGTATTTGGGCTCTGTACTAAAGCCATTGTACTTCATGTACCATATCACAGAGACAATTAACAACTACACTTCTTCCTCTGTGAGGTTCTTTAGTGGAGGAAAGGCAGAATGGCACCCTTGCTACCTACTTCTGTCATGGTTTTTGTCTCATTACAATAATTTCTCAGTATCTTGAACATCCTTGGGTAGTTAAAATACTTCTATTGGTATTTCTGGAGAATGGATGGAGAGCAGCCCTGAGGAGAAGGACTTGGGAGTGATGGTGGACGAGAGGCTCAACATGAGCTGGCAATGCGCCCTTGCGGCCCAGAAGGCCAACCGCGTCCTGGGATGCATCAAGAGGAGCGTGGCCAGCAGGTCGAGGGAGGTGATTCTCCCCCTCTACTCTGCCCTGGTGAGACCCCACCTGGAGTACTGCGTCCAGTTCTGGAGTCCCCAACATAAGAAGGACATGGACCAGTTGGAGAGGGTCCAGAGGAGGGCCATGAAGATGATCAGAGGGCTGGAGCACCTCTCCTATGA
>WHYT01014870.1:19002-69644 GCA_009806455.1 Tetrax tetrax | reverse complement strand
TAGGGCCTGTTGTGATAGGACAAGGGGTAATGGGTTTAAATTAGAAGGAGGTAGGTTTAGATTAGATATTAGGAAAAAATTTTTCACAATGAGAGTTGTAGAGCACTGGCACAGGTTGCCCAGAGAGGTGGTGGATGCCCCATCCCTGGAAACGTTCAAGGCCAGGCTGGATGGGGCTCTGAGCAACCTGATCTAGTCAGGGAGGTCCCTGCTTCTTGCAGGGGGGTTGGACCAGATGTCCTTTGAAGGTCCCTTCCAACTCTAACCATTCTATGATTCTATGATTCTCAGAAATACGGCTTCAGTTTTGTCTGAGGTTAACAAGCAATTTAGGAATATGACCCAGACTCCATGAGAGTATCCATGACAGTACAGTCATGGGTGGCTCAGCATGTGGGAGAATACGGGCAGGTATGTAGAGAAGTTCTGACCTCCAACAGTTTGGAACTCACTGCCAAACTACTACAGGATCCTCATGAAGTGATAGAATGTTAGAAAAAAAAGGCCATGGCTATTCCAAGAGGCACAACTTACTGCTCTGTGCTTGGTCCTGGCCAGTATCTACAAAACACTGCTTGATATTATACAGCACCCTCAGAGATAAGAGAGGGAAAACAAACCAACAGACACTATGGCTAAACCAGACACTATATCAGTCACCCCTATAACAAAAAAGAAACAATGGAAGTGGAAGTCAGCTCATTTAGTAAGGGATAAAGTAGCTTCTCCTAAGAGGGAGTAGCAGAAAGAATCAGAAGAGACAGCAGAGCAGTCGCAAGAACAGGACAAGGAAGGGACTGATATAAATGAGACAGAAACCTCCTGATCCCTAAGTGACCTGTGAGATATGCAAAAAGATTTTAGCTGCCAACCAGGTGAGCTAATTCTCAGCTGATTATTCTGATGCTGGGATATGTGAGTAGTCAGGAATTAGAGGGTAAGGGAGCCTGGCAGCTAGGATCCCTTGCTAAGGATTAGGCCATTGATAAAGGGATTGGAAAAAAGGCAGGAATTCTCAGTCTTTGGCAGTGACTCCTGCCAAGTGTGAAGGACAGGCATCCCTTCAGTGAAGAACTTGCAAATAGAGTAACATTGAGGGAGGTGTCCAGTATCTGAAGGAATTAGCCATGTTGGAGGTAATCTGTTATAACCCAGATAACGACCAGGCATCCAAAAACCTGAATGAAATCTGGTGCACAGGGTCCATGTGGCAAAAGCTTTTACAAAATGCACTGTCATACAATCACACCTTGGCGATAATGAGCTGGCCAGACAACTCTGAGAACACAGAAGTAATCTCACTTATGCCATGTGGGCTTGTGTCTCGGCTGTGGACAGACTGACACAAAAAACATCTGAGTAAGTCAAGAAGGTCTTCCTTGCGCACTCCAACTAAGGCCTCATCTATTAAGAGTCAGTCTTTTTCTGTTAAAGGGAAAGGGTATTGGTGGTGCAACTCTGTGGTTCTTCCTGTGTGACCAGGGGATGGTGAATCTACATGGAGACTAGAAGTACAGGAACTGCAAGGAAAAACAACAGTCAAAAAGCATCCATTCAGCAAGATTACTGCTCCAATGTCCGTTGGGGAGAGTAGAAGGGCTGATCATACTTTTGACCCTGATGAAGGGACTTGTGTTTTGCAGTTACAAAAATCAAGTAATGAAGACCCCAGTCAGAAATAGAGGGACTCTGCCTTCGGCCAGGTGGAGGAAAGGGATACCTGAGTTTACTGGACTCTGTGGATTTGATGGTCTGACACATCAGTCCTTATTCCTTGACACACTCTGACACCTAGATTGACACATGCCTTAGCTGTCCTCTGATCTTTATAGGTGTTTCCTTCCCTTGGAAAGCAAGAAATGGAGGAAAAGGAAACATGGCTTCCATGTGAGTCTTGTCTTAACAGGAAATCCCGTAAACACCTAGACCCACAATTCAGATACAGCATTAGATACAGAAAGTCTATTACCTACACACTTCAATTTACACTCTGTTAGGACTTACCTAAAGAAAATACTTAAGGATGGGTCTAAGTCCATTTCTAATCAAACATGGAATGAAGCGTACATTTAAACATGTGATCCAATTTTATAAATTCAGTGAATCCTAGGTTTATATATCTGTATGTTTTTCTGGATAGGAATGGGTTTTGTACCAGAATTTTTGTTTGGTTTTACGTACATTCTTGTATTAGTTGTGTACATTTAAAATATACAAATATCACATATTGCAAGGATATGTGGGACAAACTTACTATTCATACAGTAAAATAAATTAATTCAACTTGACTGTACAAGAATTTAAAGTTAAGCATGTTCCATAAGTCATTAGGGTATCAAAGAGAAGAGAAAGCAGAAACTGCCAGGATCAAGGTCGTATAGTAGTTTTAGCATAGAAACAGTATGAAAAGGCATAATATTCAGTTATTAATAATATTGCTAGAATCTTTCATGAAACTTTGTTCCTAATCATGTGAAGTTTTGCTTCAGACCTTGGCGAGTCCAGATTTGGCTTCCTCTGAATTCTTTCTCCTCCTTTTCAGTTTCACTAGTTCCCCAGAAAGATAAATATCCATGACAATATCTTGACATCATGGACTTCAAAGAAATGACTGTACGCATTGAAGCTTTGCTTCAGTTAGAATTACAGGATCATTGATTTTATCAAATAATAATGTATACAATTCTGAAGCGTAAAAAAAACCCCTATTTAAGCATATGATGATATTGCCCATTTAGTCTGAAAAATATTGCAATTCAGAGTAGAGATTATTTATTCCAGTGACATAGAGATTAATTAAAAATGAAAAAAAAAATCTCAATTTGAAATAATGAACACTATAGATTCACACAACACATTTTATCTAGGATTTAACTTTGTAACAAGAATGCAACATGCATGACCTTTAACAAATCAACTTATAAATACTAGTTTGAGTAACATGTATAGACATGTTTGTCAGGATATGATAAAAATTACCTTGCCAACAATATCTTGATGCAATCTTCTCTCATTTCAGACTTGCATATATTGGGTGATATGCTCTAATCCTTCCTCAAATGCGGCAGTAGCATGTTTCTAAGTTTGGAATACTGCAGACCTAGATGATAAAAAAACCCAACATTTAATCAGAACAATGAAGCAAAATGATCTGCCCTATCAACTATCAATCAGAATTTGTCAAAGAGATTACATGATTTATGTGAGAAAAAATTGCTTGAGACTAGAAAACCAAAAACCATTAAATATTAAATAGAATACGAGTGGTATTAGCTCTTTGTGTGTGAAAAATATTGAATTTTTTTATTTTGTTCTAACAATATAAATACTAACAACCCCTCTATAGCCATATGACAGTTCAAGTTTGTTCATCAATATTAATGCCCAAAGTATTAGTCACATATCAAAACTGACTTCACATAATTTCTATTTCTGTTTAGTTTCTAGATTATAGGATTTAAGTTCTACATGTGAAAAAAAAAAGGAAAAAAACCCAACCCAGAATATCTTTTTATTTCTGAACATCATTCCACTATTAGCAAGTTATTCTGTAATAGCAGCAGAGCAGCCATGACACACCGTTTGCTAAGTTTTTAGAAAGATACTGAAAAAAAGATAGGAAAACAAAATCACACCACAGCACGGCAATGTGGAGGAAAATGGTGATGGCATGTTATCAAAAAACACTACTACATTAAATGTTTTTGTGGTTACATTAGCTTTACACAGACATAATATGAAATTCTGGACAAATAGAATCATAAAATAGTTTTGATTGGAAAAGACTATGAAAGGTCATCTAGTCCAACCCCTCTGCAAGGAGCAGGGACATCTGCAAACAGACCAGGTTGCTCAGAGCCCCGTCCAACCTGGCCTTGAATGTTTCCAGGGATGGGGCATCAACCACCTCTCTGGGCAATCTGTTCCAGTGTTTCACCACCCTCACTTCATTTAGGTACTGAAAGGCCGCTATCAGGTCTCCCCGGAGCCTTCTCTTCTCCAGGCTGAACAGCCCCAATTCTCTTAGCCTGTCTTCATCGGAGAAGTGCTCCAGCCCTTTGATCATTTTTGTGGTCCTACTCTGGACTCGCTTCAACAGGTCCACATCCTTCTTATGCTGGGTGTCCAGAGCTGGACATAGTACTCCAGCTGGGGTCTCACAGGAGTGGAGCAGAGAGGAAGAATCACCTTCCTTGACCTGCTGGCCATGCTTCTTTTGATGCAACCCAAGATGTGGTTGGCTTTCTGGGCTGCAAGCGCACATTGCCGGCACA
The DNA here is from genome assembly GCA_009806455.1 of Tetrax tetrax. Taxonomy (NCBI): domain Eukaryota; kingdom Metazoa; phylum Chordata; class Aves; order Otidiformes; family Otididae; genus Tetrax; species Tetrax tetrax. The sequence goes on along the minus strand of WHYT01014870.1, from coordinate 65,370 downwards.
TGTTGAGCTTCTTGTCTACCAGCACTCCCAAGTCCTTCTCCTCAAGACCATTTAACACAATTTAAAAAGACAGGCTGCCAAAGACGGGTGAGAATTGCATGATGGCTTGGGTTTTTTTCCATATGTATCAGCTACTGTAATACTTTCCCCTGCAAGATTTCCATCTCAATTAATAGATTCATTACCAGTGATGATTTCATCTGTTTGGCACCTGCCTGTTCTATCCATTGCCAACGAATCCTCTCTAGGCAGTACGGAAAGACTCTGGCCCATGGAGCAACCACTTAAAGAAATCTGTCACTTTTGTTTCTATGGAAACATACATCTTGCAGCTTTCCCAAGCTAATAGTCAAGTTAGCCTCTCAGTTATGTTCTTTTATTTTGGTATCTTCCCCTTAACCATCATAAGACATCTTACTCTCATGCCCATCTTTTTTGGAGAAACTACGCTACATTCACTATTTGCCCCTTAGTTCTGACTGGTATTTGTTTAACGTTGGTTCAGTTAGCATTTCTTCTTGGTTGACAGCCACAGTTCACATAAAGCCCGCATAATACAGCTCCTGAACTCTGACTCTGACTCAGTCTGTCAAAACCCCATCCATTTTACTACCTTAGTTGTCAAAGATCTTCTATGACATTAAAACTTTTTACTTCTTAATTTTTAATAACTGCAGGCTCTCCATTTTCAATTTTTAAGTGCTCTAGATCCTTCTAATTAATGAACTTTTCCTCTACCTCCTACATAAGCATGCTTTCTGGAAAAAACTTCAGACAATGCCTACCAAAACAGTCAGGCCAGTTTCTGGAAGTCACTTTGATATATCAACCAAAACATGCTCCAGTAACCAAGGAAACAAGTACATGCATTTGTTTATTGTGTCGTAGTTCAGCCCCGATCGGGACCAGACTATGCAGTCTCTCTCTCACTCCCCCCAGCATCTGCGAGAATAGGGAGAGATAATACAAGGAAAAATGGCTCGAGGTCTGAGATAAGGACGGGGAGAAATCCTTAAAGTTACCGTTATGGGCAAAACAGACTCAACTTGGGGAAAACTATTCATTTATTTCTAAAACTAGCAGGAGAATGAGACAGGGAACAAGATAACCTCCCCCCACACCTACCTCTTCCTGTGCTTAACATTATCTCTACTACCTTCCCCCCCCGAGCGGTACAGGGGGGAAGAGGGAATGGGGGTTCTGGTCAGTTCATCATGCATTGTTTTACGCCACTGCTTCGTCGTCGGGGGAAGAACTCCTCATGTTCCTACTCTGCTCCATTGTGGGGTCCCTCCCATGGGCCACAGTTGTTCGTGAAACTGCTCCGGCGTGGGTCATCTCTTCCACGGGGTGCAGTCCCTCTGGAACAGCTGCCCGAGTGGGCCCTCCACGGGCCACAGCCTCCTTCAGGCATCTGCCTGCCCCAACATGGGGTCCTCCACGGGCTGCAGGTGGATCTCTGCCCCTCCATGGACCTCCACGGGCTGCAGGGGACAACCTGCTCCACCATGGTCATCACCACAGGCTGCAGGGGAATCTTGGCCAGGAGCCGCATTACTCCTCCCCCTCCTCCTTCACTGACCTTGGCGTCTGCAGCCGTTCCTCACAACAGGCTGGCAGACGCCTCTCAGGATCCTTTTTACATCTTATTCACTTCTCATCTCCTTTCCACTTCTTGCAGCCAGGCCAGGCCGAGTTGGGCCCAGTCGGCTGCCTGGCGGGAGGCCAGAGGGTGAGGCCTGCAAGGCCCACAAGGCTTGCGCCTCCCCCTCTCTGCGCCCGCTCGGCTGCTTCACATCTCCTCTCTTTTTTTTCTGTTTTCCCCTTCTTAAATACATTATTGCAGAGGCGTTATCATGGGACATTCTGCTACCAATTGGCTCGGCCTTGGCCAGCAGCGGGTCCGCCCTAGGCCGGCCGAGTCCACTGAACAAAGGGGCGCGACTTCTAGCAGTTTCCTACAGAAGCTGCCACCTTAGGCCCCCCCTCACCAAACAAAACCAGAACAATTGTTAGTCTGAAAATTTACAGCAATATTTCATTAATTTTCCTGACTGCTATAGATGATGTGTCAAAAGAGATCTTTTCTTACTTATTTTCATAACTAATCGTTACTTTTCTTAAATATAGTCTTCAAATAATCTGATCTTCTAATTCTAATCACTTTATTTCCTGCATGACTGACCATAGGAGGCTTCTCATAAACTTATCTATCCAGGCCCTTCAGACAACATACTGAGGAGTAGGAGTTCTAATTAGAGCTGGTTTCAAAAGCTTTCAGACAAAAAAATAACTAACAGAACTGTCCTTGTTACCTTCAGCACTAGATGAAGGTTGCTGTCATGCTCCTATCAACCTGAAGAACCTTTCACTTTGGCCTTCAGAGAGTCTGCATGTGCCCATCATAAGAAGATATGCAGTGTCCTCCTACATCGTTGAGGCTGCAATTTTCAAGTAGCTACTGACATGGGACTTTTTCAATTATCAGTACATATGGGGAAGTTCCCATACGCTCCCTAGCAGCCATGAACACTCTTCCCCTTTGCAGGACTGCCAAGAAGATGCAGGAGTGGATACATGCCTCTCTTCTCTTGAAGTTAACATCCTAATAATATTGCAAGGTGGGAATAGATTCTCATCATACAAAGCCTCTGTTCCTACTGTCATGCATGTAAGAAAGGCTTGTCTTTCAAGACAGTAATCTTTGTTAGTTACTGCTCTACTACTGTCTGATTTGTACCTTTTTCAGAATCTTCTGCATTTTTAAAACTCTGTTAGTGACACCAGAAGAATTCTTTCATCAGAAAGTGTACAAAGTCCGCAAGAAAGGGCCTTCAACCTATGGATCCTAGATGCTGTTGCATTAAACATAAAAAATAATGAGCATAATCATTGATATAGGTCTTCCTAACTGTATATTCTTTTCATACTTCCCCCAAATGCATAATTAAAACAGCACCATAGCTTCACTTTCAAAATTCAAAGCATTTTTCTTCTATTTCAGCAGAGAGAAAGAAGGGCTTCCTTGTCTCACACAACTGCAGCTCATGGGAAAGGACTTTGTGACTATAAAAAAAGTCTTGATTTCACCATGACTTTCTAACACACAATCCATCATAACAGCAGCAGACATGAGTGCAAAATGGGTGTCTTGAATAGTTCACATCTCCTCTGCAATACCCACAGCTCCTTTCTCTGAAGTATATCAGAAAATGTTTCAGAGCTCCTTGAACAAAATCTTCCAACTTGGTGTGATTAATTAGTGTAGTCAGAATCCCCTTACAAGACTAGTATTATATCTTAATTAATTGCCTAACGTTTCTTTTGCTTTGGGAAATTTGATTAATGGTCTTCAGTAAGACATGTGGTCATACACAGAAGCAATCACTCATTCCTCTAATGGTATACAGATCATAAAAACACTAGGACTGGTCAGATAATGTACATGTAGCACAGTCTGCTGCTGCTATCTCTGTTGTTCCAGCACACAGTATCTATTTTAGGTGATTTTCAGCCAAATGTTTTTCTATGCTTGATATCCAGGCACTCAATTCCTTTCTTGGTTTCATATGTAAACAAGTGCAACTCCCAGCTTGCACTGGACAAAATATTCACATGTCCAGTTTTGTACAGGTTGCCTTTTCAGAGCCTGTACTAACTACTCCCTCAAACAACTGCAAGAAACAAAAATAATACATGTTCTTCAAGCTTGACTGATCCTAGCCTTCTCTCAAGTATTTTCTGTCTCTGCCATCTGATTTATTTTTCTTCAGCGAGCCATGCCAGCTCTATTACTTTTGTATAGAGAAAAAATACTGAGTCGTCTGAATAAGTCACTAAAAGTCACCATGCACCATTATTTGAGGTCCTAGCACTTCTGTAAAGGATGATTTGGATGACCCTGTATGCCTACACAGAGCTCTTGGCCACCCAACCATCTGTTAGTGTACACACATGTCTGTTCACACAGGTGCAGCTGTGAGCTGGCCAATTCTGTAGTCTCAACTGAAAAAGAGCCATTTTTATTCAGAGCATGTCCAAGGTAAGTAGTAGGTTGCTCAGCTCAGCATGAAAATCACACAGGTAATTCCTCTGTAATATTCTATAGGATCGGATAGAACAGCACTGATATTGTGTATTGGAAGTGTCCAGAAAGTGTTAGTACAGCTTACAGTGGGAAAGACTTGCTTAGGACAGCTTCCAGAACACTTTCAGTCTCTCAAGAGCAGTTTCTATCACTGAACTGCTCTAATTCCTGTAATTTTGAAGCACTTCAAGATGGACACTTAAGAGCTCAGTCTTTTTGTTCAGGAAGTATACTACTAGAAATCTAAGAATATAAAATTATAACATTTTATTTTATTATTTGAACTCTGGCATCTTTGACAAAGTGTCTTACATTAGGAATTCAGTTTTTATATTCTAGTTTTTAAAATGGGATTTGACAGCCAAGTTTTGGGCACTAACTTTCAAGTTAAAAAACAAGACGATTTGTGTCCTCAGAGATTTAATAAATATCTCTGGCTCTAGAACTTGCTTCTATTACCTACAGATGCTTGTGAAAAAAAAATAAAAAGATCTTCAAATTCAGAGAAAGATTAATTAAAACTAGAATAAAATTTCTCCCCTTCTATGTGTTATTGCATATTGTTCACAATTAATGGTCATAAAATATTTTGAGATCTTCAGCTATAAACAGACACATAGTGCACTTAGGTGCGATCTATTATGGATATTAAATACCATGTGAGATTCTGAGAAAATAATATGTTCTGATACTAACTACTTTTAACCACATTGTTATGCATTCACCTTCTGAAGGAATGCACTATATTTGCATATATCACAGTGAAAAGAGTAGAAACCAAAGATCAGTACTCCACTTAATAGCATCAATATACTCATACCTTTTCCAGGCCAGACACTGGAAAGAAATATCATTCACTTAATGGGTGGTTATGCATGCCCCTCTGGTACAAATACTTAATGATTTATTGTGATGCATTTCTAAAATATTTTTTCAGACAGATTTGTGGGAGCTATTCTGGGTCCAGGAAGGCATCTTCATCTTCTGAGACTGCAAATCTGAAAAAGTAGTCAACAAATTATAAAGATATAATAATATTTTGGAATCAAGACACAATGGAGAGTAAAAGGTACCGCCTAAGGTAATGGTTATCAAACTATTTAGACTGCTTTCAACTGACAGAAGCCATTTTTTATCCTCCTGACTTGAAGAAGCCAAATGACAAAATACCCATTTGAGGCAGTCAGTGACCAATCATGTCTGAAGCACTCAGGACAGAAAATTCCAGTGTTTATTTTTGTCCAAATTAGTTTGAGGGACATCTGGGAGGTACAAGATCATCAGGTTCTATCCCATGATGGATATTCTACTCTGATTTCTCTGATTTGTCTATGGCATTCCCTGAATAATGAGAGATAAGAGAAAATAAACTGGTGACTTGCGGTAAAATTTTTAAATCAAGAGAAGAAAGTGGCTATTCTTTTTGGCTCAACAGCAGAACATTCTTTTGGTAATCTAAACTCATATGTGGAATCACTTTGATACAGTAGGCTGGTCCAACTGGCAGCCAAAAGAGCTCATAGGGCAGCCGAACTTGGCTCATCAACTCTGTCTCAAAAGAGGCAAGGTAGCAGATGATGCTGAACAGAATAATGTGTAGTGGCAGTTCATGAACAAGCACTCCACACCACAAGATCATGGTGAGAGCCCAGAACAAGGTCCAGTTTCACAATCATAAAAGATAGGCCATGCTGGTGGATGGCATAAAGATTGCTGCGATAATCAACTGTGCAGCAAAGCCAAAACAAAGCCATAATAAAGAAAAACAATTAGATGTTCAGCCCTGAGAAAGCGAACACAATCTTCTCTCTATTGTTCAGTTGTATCAAGGTTGTGTCAGCTGTCTGATTCCTACATCATATATCCTTCTTCCCTGATAATACATAAAAAAAAAGATTGAAAAATAGTGAAAAAAATTATTGCATTCCTATATATCCAAAAAACATTCCTGCCAAAGCCCATCACTGTTTGGTTATTGCATTACTGATTCCATACTGTGCTGTTAACTACATTTAAATTCATGTGATACAAAAATCTTGGACAAGATTTGGTATCCCTCACTTCAGCCAGTAATGAATTAATATTATAAATGTTGTTATACGTAAAAGCAAACAATTAAATTCCATTCTATCTTTGCCTTCAGGGACATTAAGCCTAATACCTGGGTGGACTTCTATGTTATTTCACTATAAAGGATATTAGCAAAACAATAAATTGCATGTAATATAAAAATGGAGTACAGGATGTCTTTTGAATTTCCTGCTGGTAATTCTTATTGTCAAAACATCATACAATACAGCCTTCATGGAACAGCAGCAGAATGTAGCTTTTAACTGAAATTGTTGAGACTGTGTTTAGCAAATGGTGAGTAGTAAATTATTCTGCTTATTTATTATTCAGATTAAGCATTCCAGAAACCTTTCCTATTCTATTAATTAATAATTTGAAAACTACTCAACACAGAAAGCTGTGAAGAAACAGCTTTTTAGAATTTGATTGTTTCTTGTGCAGAATGCAAAATTAAATTGTGAAATTGCATATTTATTTGCTAGGAAATAAACAAGTAGCCTTCCTGCTCATCATTTCTCCTGTGCAGCTTCCCCAGCTATTCCTGCTCTGTCCTGGCTGCCAACTCTTTACAGGAGCCATACTAAAAATAACCTAAATACTAACATGAGTTGATTACCTAATGTATCAAATTCTGCCTCTCTTACGTTATACTTCTCCACAACCTGGCTGCAATGTATGTACAAACCTGGCAAATTAACTAACATTGTTGTAGCTACAATAGCCTAAGGATATCAGCCAGGCAAGATTTATTGGAGGACATAACACCTTTTATTAGATCTAGTGATGTAGCTGGAAAGACAAGCAAGCTTTCAAACAGATAAAGCTTACTTCTAAGTTAATTAGTGTACATATATGTGCACAGGCCAAGCAGATGGAGTTAAAAAAACACAGAACACAGACCTATGTCCAAATTTAGTGGGTTTTGTTCCAATTTTACTGCAAAATTCACATCTTTCAGCAATCTCTGAGATGGCAGTGCTACATCAGATCTATTATAACCAGTTCTGGGAGAATGGAGATTCTTTAGCCCCCATAGGCAGTGCTGAGAATTAAAAGCCACAATCTGTCCAGCTGCCTCTGTTTGCCAGTTGTAATTAAATAGACCTTCACAATTTATATTTTCTCCACAATATTTTGCAGTGGAGGTTGTTAAGGTTAAGGTTGTTTTAAAATTAATTTATCAAAACATGTTTGCCTGCTATTTATAGTAAGACAGGGCTTCTGTTTGTTTAATTTAGTACCCAAGTGTTCACGCTGAAGACTGATGTTCAAGATTACAACAAACTTTTTGTTTGAAAATTGTAAACTGGCAGACATTCCTGACATATAAGACAGATGCATCAGAACTACATTCTGCTCACTATTTTCTGACAGTATAAAAAGTACATTAACTTATAAATAAAGGATTTAACCATGCTTGCGATTGCAAAATTTATGACTGTTCCTGCAAGTGTGTGCGGTCCAATGGAATTCAACTCCCTGAACCAATCTTTTACAAACACACAATAAACTTCCTTCAGGCAAAAGAGTTGGGTTTTTTTATTTATGAGTATATAGTTAATATTACAAGCATCTATGAAAGGGAAGAAAAAGGAAATCAGAACATGTGAAGCATCAGGACATTCCAAAATAGGTAAGCATAAATTTCAAAACCAGGCTTTAAAATTCAATTGAAAAATCATTCTGTATGGATACTACTCAGAAAAAGAAAACTAGTTGCTTTTGGATTAAAAAAAAATACTTTATACAATGCTAATACATGGGCATAATGATACAGTTAATATTCATCAATACTCTTTCCCACGCCATTTATAGCTGTATCATTCTCATGAACACATTGTGTGAATATAAAAGTAAGTGAACAATGGAAATTTGTTTTCAAGTTTCTTAACTTGAAGTTTTCACAAATTTCTTAACTTAGTTCTCAAAATACTAAAGGATCGGAGAAAGCTGCAGGAGGGGAGCACTGCAGACATCAAAGCAGTCCTGACTAAATTGCATCACCTAAAATGGTCAAACTCAAGCCAAACAGGAAAAAAAGAACTGAAAAGAGTGCCAGATCTAGGGACAATTACCACTTATTTCAATGGCATAAGCAGGAATGAGAATGAAGTTGGAGAGGAGTAAATTTCAACTTAATGGGACACGAGTCCTGAAAAAGTAGTGGTGGGATAGAAACCATGTAAAGAAAACCAAATTTAGTCACCATTTCTATAGACTTCTGGGGCATACTTTACCATCTTAAGAATGTTTCCCAATAGATAGCTCCTTGCTTAAAAACACAATTCCGTGAAAGGTTTGTTTACCCTAAGGTTCTAAATCCAGCATAAACTATCTGCACACTGTTCTATATTGAACTACTTTGTGATGTGTTTTCCATATGCATCTGAACTGTTTAAACCAGAGATCAATCACTATACATACATTTATGATTGTCCTGGTTTTGGCTGGGATGGAGTTAAGTTTCTTCCCAGTAGCTGCTGTGTTTTGGATTCAGTATCAGATTTCATATAGAATCATAGAATAGTTTGGGTTGGAAGGGACCTTTAAAGCCCATCTTGTCCAACCCCCCTGCAAGAAGCAGGGACGTCTCCAACCAGATCAGGTTGCTCAGAGCCCTGCCTGACCTGGCCTTGAATGTTTCCAGGGATGGGGCATCCACCACCTCTCTGGGCAACCTGTTCCAGTGTTTCACCACCCTCACTGTAAAAAATCTCTGCCTTATGTCTAATCTAAATCCACCCTCTTTTAGTTTAAGCAATTATGTGAAGAAGTTGATAATACACTAATGTTATTATTTGTTGCTAAGAGATCAAGGACTTTTTCAGTTTCCCAGGTTTTGCTAATGTGCAGGTGCAGGAAGTTGGGAGGGCTATAGCCAGTACAGTTGACCGAAACTGGCCAAAGGAAGTATTCCATACCGCACGCATCATGCTCAGCATATAAGGGGGATTGGCTTGTGGGTACCTCTCTCTTTTTCAGGAAATTGCTGTTCTGAGGTCACTGCTGTATCAGTTTTTGAGTTGTCAGGTGGTGAGGAATAATTCATTTTGTGTATTGTATTATTATTATTATTATTGAAATATGTTACCATTGCTATTATCTCTTCTATTGCTGTCCTAGTAAACTGTCTTTATCTCACTTTTTCTCACTTTCACCCTTTTGATTTTCTCCTCCATCCTGCTGGGGAGGGGGTGAGTAAGCAAGCGGGTGCGTGGTGCAGGCTGGGGTTAAACCACAATGCCATATTTTCTGAACAACTCATCACCAATTAATTCTTGTAATCTGCCATTCTATGCTTAAAACAGTAAATTCCACTCTCATTTCATGCTTGACTATAACCTCAACTATGAGGCTGCAGAACTTCCCCTCGCCCATAATGCTACTCTAAGTAAATCCCATCTGATACTATCAAAAGAAGCATTACAGCAGCCAACCATCACCCCTATGTCACAATCTGAAAAAAAAAAAAAAAGTAGTTTACAGCTATTCTACAGTGTCAAGGAGTGCTAGAGAGAAATGAACTATATTATACTACTCAGGTAGTTGTGGAAACTGTTTCTCATTGAGCATAAATTGGCAATTGCTACCCAAAGATATCACCCTAGGTGTTTTGGAGTAAATTAAAACTCTTCTCTAAGAATTAGCCTGTGCAAAAGTCCTGCTAGGCAAACTGATTTTTTTCATTTTGCCTACATTCAGTTAGATCATAGGGGATTTGAAATTTCTGACGGGATGATGTTCATTGAAAAAAGGTAATGGGGATAGCACAGCTTGTGAAGCTTCTGAGCAGTAAGGATAAAGGCAAATGTTCTGTTTGTATCACTAGCATTGTAAAATCTTTGCATGGCTTTTAAAGTTTATTAGCCCAGTTATATACAGAAACACTAGGTAATGAGGTAGGTAAAAAAGACTCTCAAGTGTACCATTGCATTCCCAGTAACTACTTTGGAAACAAGTCCCATAACAGCACTCAGTGATCTGTGGCATCTTTCATCCAAAGTATGTTTCACCTATCATGTTTATGACTGAAATGCAGTGACTGTGAAAAACATAAAAACTGCTTAATAATGCCAAGCAACCAGGTAAAGTTTAGAGGGAGAACAGAAAATGTGTTTTGACTCATTTCAGTCAATGGCAACTTCAATAAGAAAGAAATTATTAGTTCGCTTTTACCAGACCATCCAGCTGGAGCCACTCTCCATATTACAATGTATATAGTTGGATCTGTAATTACCATTAACTAGTGAACTACATTTATCCAAAAGCTCTCACTTTCAATGTCAGACCATCCCCTAATAGCTGTCATACCAGCTCAAGAGAGTTTACAGGTGTGCATATCCCCATTTGAAATAAGCAAGGATATCCACATTCTTATTTCTTCTGGATTTGAGTCCATGTTTGTACCCTATCTCACAGCTGACCTCGGCAGCTATGCTTAGTGCACTGATGGCTTCGCAACAGTTTGCTCAGGAGACAGCCAGCATGACAAACTCAATAGAAATTCAAGTTTCTATACAGTGAACTGGTTTTAAGAGGCAGAGCTTTTAGTTCCTGCTCCTATATGCTCTCATCAACTGTTCCTGTCTCCCTTCCAAAGTCAAACAAGTTAGCTTAATTTGTGGATGGTTTCAGTCTCTTTGATTGTACACTGGAGCACAACAAAAGAGAAACAATGAAATCCATTACCAGCAGCAACTGAGAGGCCATGATGCTAGTGGTCACGTGTCTGTTACCTCCCTCCTGAGACAAGTACCTGCCCTTCCTAAACTGAAACAGCTGCTGAAGGTCAGGACCGTTGCTGAGCCAAAGCTTAGATCTCACAACTGGCTCACACATGCAGCATAAACAATCACCAACAACTTGATGTCCCTTGGCTGTGTATGCCAGAATTTGCTGTAACTCTGTTTAACTGCTGACAATCACTGGATCATACTCCTGTTTTTCTACACTTGGCAGAATTATTTGCGTGCATTGCAATATACAGAAGGCACGGGTTTGACCATCTGGCCATAGATGTCAAACTGAGACATTTTCAAGTGGCAGCATCTGGTTTCTTTACAAAAAGCAGTGTTTGCAGCTTTGGGCCTGATACACAGTAAGGCTACATATGCATTATCTAGGCTGCCAGATCTTCTTGCATGGCTTTCTTTTGATTCTTCTTTAACTCTCTAGCGTTTTCTTTGTTTGTAAAACTATGTATCTTTGTTTGGTAAAAGACTAATAAAGAGCTAATAAAAAGCTAAACCTTATGCTATATTTTTCTCCGTATCTGCTGTATCACATTCATCCACCTGATACTTGAGCCAAAACTATTATATAGAAATGGTTTTGGAAGTGCTTGGCACTAGAAAGAAGAGCTCATTAGCTTCCAACACGTTCGTAAAGCAACAATTCCCACACAAACATCACTTTCTAGTTGGTTCAAGTTTTCTCCTGTCTCCTTCAGACACATGGAGAAAAGAAAACTGGAGTCAAACATGATTCCGTTTTTTTTTTTGAAAGGGAAAGCTATTTGCAAAACTATCAGTACATGAAAGAAAAAAAAATTAAAGAAGAAAGAAAAAGAATAACTACTTAGTGAGAAAAGCCAGCTAAAGATTATGATTCCTGTTCCCTGCATGATACACAAGCAGGAAACACGTAGTCCTGCATGGAGGCGGAAAAGGCATTCTGAGATCCTAATCTGTAATTAACAGGTCATGGCACATCCTCAGCTATGTAACAACTTTGGCCCTTAGGAGCTAAGAATAATACATGTAACAAATAGTAGTACACAGGAATATCATTCAAGACAGATTACCAAGGTCTTTATACTTTCTAATATCTGGCACATGTCAAACATGGACAGAAGTTATAGTGTTTCCTTAAAAAAAAGCCCAGAAATAAAGATTGAAGTCTCTTTCTATAAAGTCTCTGCAGAAACATGCCATAGGATTTTTCATACATCCTATGGCATTCCATTCGGTGTGAGATTAGTAAATGGCAGATTTACTTAAGAGTTTGGAGGATTGGGAACTAGCTTGTAACAAAGACCAGGAAGAAGGTCACAAAAAAAAGAAGCTAGTGGCCAAGTCTAATTTGTCACTTATAATGATACCATGTCAGGCAGTAACATCTTTTTAAATCACCTTTCAGGCAGACATATATAGATAATTTTGTCAAAGGATCTAAAGGAATATACACAGCACCCATTCATGTATTAATACTAGCATAGCCCATAGGAAGATATACAAATTCTCTGCCTAACTCTGCCATGGCAGCACAGCATGTGAGAATGACTGCAGTGATTGCTTACCCCAGGACTATTGTCAAAATTAACCCAACTGTGTTCATGGGCCCAACACAATGACAATTCTATAGAGACTGTACAGTCTTTCTGCCAGAGGCAGAAGTGCACAGGGTAGTCATTGAGTTCGTGGCAGAGCATTTGGATGAGATACTCACATATCATGTGCAGAAAAGGGAATATCTTGCTATTATACCAGCAGGCCTAAAAGATGCAGTAGTGTGTTAGCTTCCAAGTGTCAGGAATAAATATGTCCCACTGCAGGACTACACTAACCCAAGTGCAGAAAAGACATCCCTTATGTACAGATGCTGCTTGTCCTCTGTTGCAGAGAACCACAGCAGGAATTTTATGTTTGAACATATGGACGAGTTAGTCATGCCCTATCTACTCAGAGAAACAAACAGAGCCAGGCTGGATAGCTTGCAGGGCAGAACAGCTTTTTATTTTTTTCTACAACCCAGTAAAAGGCCATGATGGTGGCACTGAATTTCTATTTTAATCAGTTAATAGAAACAGTTTCCAATTGTCTGGCTAATAGAGTGCTAGAGAGATGGAAAATTTTACAATATATTATGTATCACTGAATGGATTCAGTTCTTTTTCAGCTTTCCTCTTAAGAAAAGTGTTCTGCTTTTTTTTTTTCTAAGAAAAGACTCTATATGTTGCATATTTTTATGACAAGACTGAATTGTTTTCAGCAGAAACTCACATTTCAAAGCACACAAATTCAGTGTGCACTGAGCCCTGACAGGTGAAAGGGAACAGATCAAATCCACCTGATACAACATTGCAGAAAGTGATATGCTGTGCACAGATCTATGTGACCTTTTCCCTGGCTGCAGATAATTAACTCTGGTGATACAACAAAGCTTGAGGAATGGTTTTAGTATAACAATCATAGCACTGCTAAACAGCAGGCCAGGCTGGATGAGGCTCTGAGCAACCTGATCTAGTCAGGGATGTCCCTGCTCCTTGCAGGGGGGGTTGGACTAGATGACCTTTGAAGGTCCCTTCCAACTCTAACCATTCTATGAACAGGCTGTCTTCTAAAGAAGAATTAAAGAAACAGTTATTTGTTATTCACGACAGCTTAACATGTTTACGTCCTTTTTGATCAGCATAGAGCATGTGCTTTATTACTCATAATGAACTGGCACTAGGACCACCTCATCTGATACACAGATTTTCAAATGTGATAGCTCTCACCTTACAGAGAGAATAAAGGCCACAAAATCCATTTCTTGAATATGTGTCATGCTTAGAGTTCACTCTCTGTTGGCTTGGAAGGTACTCTAACTAAGAGTATCTCTCTTTGGCTCAATTCCTGAATGCAATTCTTAATTTTGAATTAATCCAGAGAAGTATACTTGAATAATGTAAAAATTTAAACAACTTTTCCAGAAGTAAAAATCTCAAGACTCCCATGTAGAAGTCTGAGAACACAGCAGGCCTCATTAATCTTACCTTGAGGCCAGGATTCAGCTGATAGCAAGCAGATATAAATAGCAAGAAAGATAATCACAGATATTTTCTTCTTTAATCATATTCTGATCTTTTACAAAAAAAAATCATAAAAGAATACTCCTTATTTTTAAGCATGACTCGTGAGTTTGGGCTTGGCCTCTCCTTTTTTATAGGTCTCATTTTTACTGGTAATGTGAAAAAAAAAAAAAAAAGCATAACAAATCTCAACCATCTTCATCAACTTCTGCATGGCCGCTTCAGGGCCTTTTCTGTCCTAGTTCGCCCAGTTCATAGACATTTTCCTATCTTTTAGGTTTTGGGTAGATTTAATTAGACACTTCCTAGCACAACTCCATTCTATTCAGCTCAAGTTTCTGGTACCATAGCTATCACCATAATCTCTGAACATGTCTTCAGTGATCACTTGGAAATTTAATGTAGAGTCAGAGTTTTACTTTTAAACTACATAACTGAAGAGTCCTGAATTCACTGCTGTAGTCTCAATGCACATTACCCTGTTATAAATGCCAATGAACTACAAAAGTAAGCACTATTCATCATCCGCACACATATTTTTTCCACCAGTTAGTGACATTTAGTCATCTCAAAGGGAAAGTTACTTAATAAGTTTTAACAGCTTTCCCAGGTATATACAGATCCCTTCTGTGTTCTTGGCAACATGTATGTACACAGGTTATGAATCCATCTCTTCAGTGCAACAAGAAACAAAATATGATGAAATATGATGAAATATGATGAAATATTATAATGTCAATGTCTACGACCCAAACAAAAAAAAAACCCAAAAGGTAAAATACATCATCATAGGCATCTAAAGTTTAAAACCATTGTTTCAGATTTTCACCCTGGTAAGCTTTAATATGATATTTAATAAACAGAAGTCATGCATCACACCCAAAATATCTGTTTCAGAAACAAATATAACCAAAAAAACCGCAATTGGCATTGCCAACTGAACTGAGCTGACAATTGTCATAATCATTTCCTGTAAACACTCCGAAAGTAAAATAATGTCTTTTTGACTACTGTACTCCTGTGAATAGGTTTAATGAACAGTAATATTGAAGCAAAACAAATTTTAGTGAGAATATTAATGAGTGGATTTCGCACCCTAAAACAAGCCAAAAGCACAAAAAATTTTAACACTAGTTTATTTTGAATTGTACAATTCAAAGTCGTTTAGTTTCAGGGTTATACAAATATAAGCTTCAAGGTACAGGGGATTGTCTTCGATCAACAGAACAACAAACAGGCCATTCAAAATAATTGCACATAGTTGCTTTTTACCTCAGACTATTTCATGATCTGTGTTTAGATGAAGTTCTGTGGATTACTTCAATACTTAAAGGGGGCTTATAAGAAAGATGGGGACAGACTTTTTAGTAGGGCCTGTTGCAACAGGACAAGGGGTAATAGTTTTAAACTAAAAGAGATTAGATTTAGATTAGACATAAGGAAGACATTTTTTACAATGAGGGTGATGAAACACTGGAACAGGTTGCCCAGAGAGGTGCCATCCCTGGAAACATTCAAGACCAGGCTGGACCGGGCTCTGAGCAACCTGATCTGATTGGAGATGTCCCTGCTCCCTGCAGGAGGGTTGTACTAGATGACCTTTGAAGGTCCCTTCCAACCCAAACCACTCTGTGGTTCTATGATTTAACTAGCTCTAGCTGTAAATAAGTACAAATAAAATGGAGATTTATTTTGCCTTTGTGACTTCATTTTTAAAATCAGTCCTTATGAGATGATTATCCAAGCTCCTGCAGATTCCAGGAAGCACTGGCTTTCACCATTTTGGTAGGCACAGACCCCTAACACTTGTGAGCTTGCTACTACAGCAGCAGATTGCTAAAGCCTACTAGCACCTGGCTTACTAATAGCTTTCCGTTCGTGGGTCTCTCTGTCATTTTGGACCATCTGAACTAGCTTCCTCTGTACGTTTTATCTCATTCAGAGTTTGTAAATAGTAGTTTGCCTTTCAGTTTTAAGGACTTGAGAGCCGCCTAGTGGAGGCGTCTGTCTGAATCCCCAAATTCAGCAAAGTCTCCTTTTTATCACAGTGTATTACATCCATTACTGGTAACACTTCCAACACTGTTCTTATAGCTGAACACCACATAAGGACTTCAATTTGATTTCATACGTTTGACTTTTTAACAGTAATGTGAATCATTCTCTAAGATATAAAACTAAAAGTTGTTTAAAAAAAAATAAGGCAGAATTGGAATTAAGTGTTGATTTCCTACTACGACAAAAATCTTTTTTAACCTCATAGATCTCAGCACTTGACAATCTCATCAAGTAACTCCCAGTACTAACAAGAAACTTAATTCTATAGACCCATGTCTGAACAAAATTAGAAAATACACTAGAAGACAACTAGATACTATTAATATAAAACATAATCATGGTTCATCAGCACAAAAACCTACCAAGTTAGGCCCTCTAAGTTAGGCAACTCTAACCTAAATAAAATTGCATTCGCAAACAAAATCTCATTATTTCAGCCCTCTTTGAAAGGAAATGGGTGACATGGTGACCCGGTTACCCTGGACATGAAGAAGGCTGAGGTACTTAATGACTTTTTTGTCTCAATCTTCACCAATAAGGGCTCTAGCCACATTACCCAAGTTGCAGAAGGCAAAAACAGGGACTGGGAGAATGAAGAACTGGCTACTATAGCAGAAGAGCAGGTTCAGGAACATCTAAGGAACCTGAAGATGCACAAGTCCATGGGACCTGCATCCATGGATCCTGAGAGAACTGGTAGAGGAAGTTGCCAAGCCACTGGCCATCACATTTGAGAAGTCGTGGCAGTGTGGTGAGGTTCTCACTGACAGGAAAAGGGGTAACATAACCCCCATTTTTAAAAAGGGAAAAAAAGAAGACACAGGGAACTACAGGCCAGTCAGCTTCACCTCTGTGCCTGGCAAGGTCATGGAGTAGATCCTCCTGGAAACCATGCTGAGGCACATGGAGAGCAAGGAGGTGGTTGGTGACAGCCAACATGGCTTCACGAATGGCAAATTGTGCCTCCCAAATTTGGTGGTCTTCTCTAATGGGGTTACAGCATTGGCGGACAAAGGACTACCAATTGATGTCATCTACCTGGATTTGTGCAAAGCATTTGACACTGTCCTGCACCACATCCTTGTCTCTAAACTGGAGAGACATGGATTTGATGGACGGACCACTCAGTGGATAAGGAATTGGCTAGATGGCCGCACTCAGAGAGGGATGGTAAATGGCTCAATGTTCAAGTGGAGACTGGTGACAAGTGGTGTTCCTCAGGGGTCTGTGTTGGGCCTGGCCTTATTTCACATCTTTGTCGGTGACATAGACATGGGATAGAGTACACCTTCTGTTGAAGCGAGTTCAGAGGAGGGCCACAAAGATGATAAGAGGGCTGGAGCACTTCTCCTATGAGGACGGGCTGAGAGCATTGGGGTTGTTCAGCCTGGAGAAGAGAAGGCTCTGGGGAGACCATCTAGTGGTCTTCCAGTACCTAAAAGTGGCTTATAGGAAAGACAGGGAGAAACTCTTTACAGCGCCTGGCAGGACGAGGGGTAATGGCTTTAAAATAGAAGGAGGTAGATTCAGATTTGATATAAGCAAGACATTTTTTACCATGAGGGTAGTGAAACACTGGGACAGGTTGCCCAGAGAGGTGGTAGATCCTTGGAAACATTCAAGGCCAGGCTGGACGGGGCTCTGAGCAATCTGATCTGGTTGGAGATGTCCCTGCTTCTTGCAGGGAGGTTGGACTAGATGGCCTTTACAGGTCCCTCCCATTCCAAACCATTATATGATTCCATGATTCTACAACAACTAAAGGAGAAAAAATAAACATCAACCAAAGCTCACTTCTTAACCAGATGCTATAGGATGCCCTCCCAGAATACTGCATCTGACAGGGACATCATTGCCATTTACCATGAGATTATGGTTTAATAAGCATGGAAATGTCTCATTAAAAGAAATCCTTGGAAGCTTCTGGTCTTTAAGCTGCTGGTAATTCTGAGACATGACGGAGTGACACTACAAAATCCAGTTTTTTATATAGCATGCTTAAGCTTATACAGGATGGTGAGCACTTAAATATATTTTGCTTTGTAAATAATTTATCCCTGTTTTAAGAAGAAAAAAAGAAATTATATATCTATATCCTGACTTTTAAGTATTCTTCCTTGATAGTAAGTTTGTAATATTTTGCTTAAAGTATTTTATTTGCTTAGATAGTCTGGATTCAAATAGAAATAAGGTTGCTCTGAAACTAATAAACAGTTCATCGATTGAAGTCTGAACAATTGTCTGTGATAATAAAAAATTCAGATACAATCTATAACACCCTTTCTAAGAAAAAACTTTAGTAAGGAGTTTTGCTGTGACTGATACTCTGACATAATCCAATAAAATTACACAAAGAGGCTACTGCCTTATTTTAAAAGGGAAACACAGACTACAGACTGCAATGACAAAGAATATTAAAAGTCATAAAGTTAAGATGCCACTTCATATTACCTTAAAATAGGACTTGCTTACATAACTTGAGTCAAGCCTGTTCCAAGCTGCAGGTAAATCATGACAGATTTTGTTTTGTACAGAGGTATAATCTCTCCCTGCACTAAATGAAGACACTAACCTATTGAATCCCACAGTCTTCACCTCCTGATCATTGCCTTAAATTATTGTGGTACACGTACTGAACTCAGAGAACAACTCCAAAGGATTCCAGGTTTACCTAGGATGTTGGAAAAGAGATCATTTTTCTGTGTTATTCCCTAGTGTTGAAGCTGATTATTATGTGGAAAAGAACACAGTGTCAAGGTGTTCCATACGACATAGTCAAGGAAGATTATACACTTCCTAGGGTGCCTATTCTCAGTGCCTAATCCTTCAAGGACCCAAGTGCGCTAGCTTTGCATCCTCCCAGGCAAGAGTTTTGGAGTAAAGTGAAATGACACTGGAGTGGAGAACCAAGTACTAGTTTCTGTGCATCACTGACTTTGCCTGTAAATAGGAACTGGCAAATTGTTTACACCTCTTAGGATAAAGCAATATTAAAAGAAAAACCACTTATCTGTGCACCTCTGTGAAATTGCCTGCAAAGCACGCATAACCGTAACTTGCCACAATTAAGCAAATGGAGGTAAAAATCTGCCTGGTGTGGCACATGTTCATTAATTCTGTCACAAGTGACATGCTTACACACAAGGCAGTCAGAAAGAAAAGGAAAGCTGTGTAAATGTGAGGAAAAAAAAAACTGTAGAGAAAGAAAATGATGGGGGGGTTGGTGGGAAGTGAGGAGGTGGAGAATTCTGAGAAAGAGAAATAGAGTCATCAAATTTGGCTTCAGATACAAAGGGAGCTTTCTAACATGTGGTTTCCCAGTGAATACAACATTAGCATAGCCACATATATTTCCAGACAAGACATTCAGTCATGGAAATGATGAAAAAGAATAAATAAAAATTGACTCTAACTCATGTAAGTTAATGATAATTAATTTTTAAGTCATCCTAAGCAGAATTACTATTCTGAAAGAAGAGACCTATCAAGAACTCCATTAAATTGACACAGAACTGTGTTAAGGATATTGATTTCAGCTAGAAAAGTACTGGCAAGAGAAGAGGGGAAGGAAAAAGATTTTTATTTTTAAATAATTTTATCTATGGGTTTCGGTCCTACTGTAAATAGTTTGAATACTGGAACTGAAAACAATTGCTTTAGATTGTTTTACAGTAACAGCTGTTGTTGTTGAAATAGCTACAGACATTATGCATAGAATCTTCCTGTGAAAGACTGACCAGTACTTCCCTGACTTTGAATCCACGCTGACTTACACCAAGCATACACTGCACTGTGTTGGTCACACGGGAAAGCAGATGGGAGGAGAAAGGAGGGAAAATAAATTATTTTTATTTGTATTTAATAAAATTTGGCCTACAGGCTTTATGTGACTCAGTACTGAACATCTGGGATTGATCATAGGATTCAAACTGGAAAGCAGTCATCAGGCTTCTAGAAATAAACACATTCAGTTCCTCTTTCACAACTTTATTTTTTTAATGATAAACTGCAACAGCCATTTTAAGTCTTTTTAATACTTGTAGTCACAGTATTTTTAACTTTTTAGTAATTTTTAGTATTACTTTTTCACATCGCAGCATCAGACAGATGCAGACAGAATTAAATTTCATTTAATTTTGGACTGGCAATAGTGTTTGGGATTACCCTCCACACTCACACACACACAATTAATTCACCTCTTTTTTGCTTCAAAATTTTGCGAAACAATGGTAGTCTTGCAACTCCAATTTTTATTAGTTCCATTCCTCACAAGCATCTTGGGAGCCGGGCAATATATGATGCAAGATGCAGCACTGATGAACTACATTGACCGGCGTTTCCTATCTTTAGAGGTAGGTGCTATCTGTATCATTCTGTAATATTGTCTAATTGCAAAGAAGTTTGAAAATGTATGAATGTCATTCTACATCTGTGATCACAGAACAGTCTGTATGCTAATCTATATCAGGAAGATAATTTTCCAGCTTTTTCAAATAAGTAAAATTGTAGCTAAACCTTTAATATAACAATTCCTAATTACCACATTATTATTTATTGCAGGATATAATTTCAGCATGTTGTATTTTAATTCTGTTATCACTTGTATTTTTTATGACTTCAGTGAACCGAGCTTAATATGCAAATATTTATAGTACTGTCACAGTCCATTCTAGGAAAAAGTACAGTCATACCGTCACCAATAGAAGTGCTGTCAAGTATTAACAAGGAGATAGAAATTTATGAGGGTTTTTTTTTTTTCTGTGTATAAATGAAACTAGTTAGAAGCATAGTTTAAGACACATTTGTGTAAACTAGCAGTGTATCTGCACTTTAATCAGGAGCTGAAATAATCCCCGTACAGCTGGGAGACTGAAATAGGTATTTGCTTTCAATTAACTATATAAAAGTAGCAGTATCTGCTTCTTCTTCTACTGTAAAAAACTACCACTACTGAAAAATACCTTTTCAGTATTGGCATGCTGTAATTACAGATAATTTATCTTAAATCATTAACATGTCCTTGGCTCCTGACATGCATTGGCAGACTTTTAGAGAAGCTTTAATTTGCCTGATCTTGCATTCCCTCTTTGTACAAAGCTCTCACTGGTCTTAACTTCAGAACACAGAAAGAACTGAAAGATTTAGCCTGGTGTTCTATTCCCATTTTGTAGACTGAGATGTAAATTCTATTAACCACTACAGGAATAACTTCACATGGCAATTTCCATTCACTGGGAACACATTAAAAATGATGCAATTCCAGATGTAGCATTTGGTGCAAAGGGGCACCATCAGACAACAGGAAAAAGGGAGAGGCAGATATTGTAGAGAATGCTTGAAAGTATTTAAAAGAAAGTTTTTGTAGAAAGTAATTAAACGGCTTCCTGGGGATTTATGGTGACAGATAAATGGAGGAGGGGAGAGTACACACAAAAACCATATCACGCAAAACAAACAAAAAAACAACGAACACCAAGTTTACACGGAACACGTGCATACTGCACTAGTCATTCAGCAAACTCAGCCATCCCCTAGTCAAACACCACCTTAAAACAAAACACTTGAAATCTGTGCATAAAGCACCAAATCAAAACATCTAATATGGCAATTAGATCTACTGCAATTGTGTTTGGGCTTAAATATTGGCTCTATTTCCTCATCTTCCCAAAGTGGCTGTTTGGCTTCTATGATCTTTATGGAAGTGGCTGCATTACAACAGAGAAATCACTTTCCTCACCTTTAAAATTTTTGATAATTTGAATCTAGGTACAAAGAAACATCTGTAATTTTTTTTTAAACACAGCCAACACTTTGACAAAATAAAACCCCAACCTTCTCAAACATGTCGGTATCTTCCATTTCAAATGGATGCAAAATAGCCACACTAGATACTGTCTTGGTAAGAAGAGGTGTATTTATGTGAAATGTTCATGTTTGCAGATTTTCTGCAGAAAAATTTTTGAGACTGCTTCACTGGTGGTCCTACAGGAGGAGTTCTGAAAAGTTTCTGGAAAGCAAGTAATACCTTAAGTATCTCTGTCTGTCTCCACCAGAGCACTTTTCCCCCTTTAGGCAGCAAACCAAAGTATTTGGTTGTCAGTAACCTCACTAGGAAAAAAAAAGTGTATTTTTGTCCAGAACCATGATGCTAAAGCCAGTCTACTATGTCCTCTTTACATAGATACACAGCAACAGACCATTGGTTTGAAATAGGTGGGGGGCAAGGGGACTAGAAAGGAAATAATAGTGCTTTTTTAAAGTAATCATAAATGAGGTTGTAATATATGCAGAATATACACGTATATCCATGTATTTTCTTCTTGTGTTCCAACTCAAGAAGAGGCTGGAAAAATGCAACCAAGACATACTGGATTACGTGGAAGAATTCCGAGACTTTTCAAAGATGGTACTGTCACGCCTGGCAGGACTGAACAATTATAAGACTGAGGTTAAAAGTGAAGTAGAGAATTTGCTAACAAGAATCGAACGAGCACAAAGGGACATTGACTATTTTGGATCTGTCACAGATTCTAATACATGTATAGAAGTACATGAAGACCTGGTGAAACAGCAGCTATTTGAAGAAGCAGAAGAAAAAAAGAAACTTAAACTCATGCTTAATACAAGTAAGAACAGTTTACTTTCCAGAACTTTGATCCAAACAGGCCAGTTCCCTAGCCAGTGCATGCATAGGGATTTTCACACGTTATATGAATACCACAGATGATTGTATGCGGTTTTGGCTGTGTAAATACTAGACTTAAAAGAAAACCAAAACAAAACACCTACAAAAAAAGATATGGGAGAGGGAGGGAAGAAAGTACAATTCAAACATTTATTTTGCAGATACTCTACTGCATATCAAATTGATTCTTTGAAAGCTGCTTTTTATTATAAAGTACGAAAAAGCCTCTGAAGGTATGCTCTTGCAAAGTTTCAGAAAAAAATACCAGTGCATTTCTAGGTATTGCAGCTATATCAAGGAACAAACAGCAGTCCTTGGTTTTTGCAGTGGGCAACTCAAATTGAACTAATGAGTTAATAAAAAGACTTAATTCATTTCTACAATTTGCATGTTTTTTACTGTCCTCCTCTGTTACTCTTTCTCTCCCTCTCCCCTCCATGTGCTTTATCAAGAGAGCACACTGGCACAGCCACAAGCAAAGCTCAATTCTGATTTGAAAATTAAGAGTTAAGGTACCTGATATGAAGAATATATACACAATCTATACTTCTTTTTAAACGAGTTATGTTTTAGAATTATAAGTATCTTTACCTTTTAAAAGTTGAGTTATTGATGTAAATTACATATTATAGATATATTTCAAGTAGTCTGTTTCATTTTCATTCAAAAGTAGTAAGAAATGAAAAATAAACAATAAGAAATATAAACTGCCATCTTTTTAAAAATCTAGGTGAAAGATATATTGTACAACTCCACTAACTTCAAAAGAATTAGACTGATTTCATTTTCCAAATAAGTTTACAATTTGTTCCTTGAACTTCCCCAACAAAAGAGTATTAAGGTAGATGGTAACAGAAACAATCATTTATTCTGCTTCTAAGCTCTAATCCTACACCATAGTTGAGTGCTCTGAATATCAAGATTTCTTTTTTCCATATATAGATGTTTTTAACATTAGGTATTTTTTTGAGAGGCTGAAAAATTTAAACTGACTGGGGTAGAGACACTTTAAAAAATATATCTTTCTGAGATTTTCAGAGGGGAAAAATTACTTTCCATTTTTCCTTGTTGGAAATCATCACTTTCAATTTTACTGCAGCAGTTCATAGCAACCTTGCTTTTGTCAATACTACTCAGATGCTTGTCCCATTGAAGTCAATGGTAAAACTAGTCTCTGTGTAGATTTTACAACACTTAGAAAAAGTAGCAAGACCCTCAACTCCAGCAAATAGCAGCTCTGCTCCTACGCTATCATATATTAACCAGAAGTTAGAATTACTTTTGCTGAGTGACTCCAAAACTCTAGCAAAAAAAAATGTTTTTATAAGTCCAACTTTGTTACTGGTTTTGGTTCAAGTTCACACAAACCTGAAAATAACAATCAAGCAGAATCACTGTTTTTGGTTTTTTTTTCCTGCTTTGTGTGGGAAACAGGAAATTAACTTCTGCGCATTTTGGGGTAGGATAAGAAATTGTAGTGTTTGAAGGTATCATTGTGGAGACTGTGGAAAAATTTTGGTAAATTTTTTGCTCACTGTGAATGTCTCAGTTTCTCAGTCTTCCTTCAAACTGTTACAAAAGCCAAGGAGAGTTTAAAATCTTTTCTCAAGAAGAGAGACACTATTCATAGATTTCAGAAGAAGATGTTGCTAAGGCTGGAGAGGTGTTTTGATTCAATTTAAGTTTTAAGTTTTTAGAATCTATCTAATCAATAAAAACTAGTCTGGGGAAAGCTATTGTGACTTGCTCAGGGAAGGTGCATCCTGAGTGAGGACTTCCAACAAAAAATCCATGCTGCAGCAGCAATATCCAAACGCTTCAGTTAGAGGGTATCAGTACACAGAAATAACATAAAGGTCGCTTTCTACAGGCAACTGGAATCTTGCCACTGACTTCAATAGGGTCGTATCAGGCTGAACAGGGAGGCTGGTTTTTCCTTCTCCATTTCATCTACTGCCAGAACTTCCTGCCTTAGGGCTTTGTTTGTTCTGTTTACTAAAATGGCTGCACTTCACTAAAAGCAATTCTTTAAACTTCAAATAGTGTCTCTTGTAATTTATAAGTGCCTTCAATAAACACACTTGTTAATATGATTTGCAGTAGAGTTTTTCCTGGAAAGGACGGTCCTTGATAAAGATTTTAGAGTCTAAATACCTGAGTCTTCGCAAGCTTAGTGCTTTTTGCTCTTAAACATATGTGTGAAGTGCATACAAAATGTAACTAAGCCAAAACTATGACTTGCTCTCTGCTGGTGCCAATTTTATCCCTATAGTGAGGTAAACAGCTAAGTAGTTCCACCAGCTTTGCTTCTAGTATAAGAACTGATAACACAGACATCATATCAGTTCATTTAAAGACCACCTCAATTTTGTGATTTCTATATTTTTTATAGTTCCTTTGGGCTGCAGGTGCTAGAAAGGGGAATGGGAAGATAACCAGTCTTTTGGCTTTCTGACTATCTATTTTGATTTGTCTTCATATTATAAATACAAAAAAAAAAAAAAAAAAAAAAAAAAAAGACGCTAACAGAGGATAAGAGAACTCCTGAAACAAAAATACTATATACATGGCATATCAGGAAAATGGATTTTAATTTGTATGCCTTCAATAAGAAATAAACTAGATTATTTTGCTGCATTGATCTAAAACAGAAGTCACTTCTCTGAAGTAAAAATTACAGCCCTGTAAAAGAACTTACAAGAATAATCAGAGAATTACTAACTGTGCTTTTCGTGTCCTCTCATGTACACAAATAGTACCCTTTTGGTCAACGCTAGTCTGACAGAGCATAAAATACATTATGTATAGCTGAAGTTATGCACTTTCCTTGGCAGGAAATGCTGAATATATCATATAAAATCAGCTTCAACACTGCTTACCATAGCCAGGCTGCTGACACCTTTACTATTATATTGACCCTGGCCTTATAATTGGATTAAAAGTAAACTAAGTAATTTAAAGAA
The DNA here is from genome assembly GCA_009806455.1 of Tetrax tetrax. NCBI lineage: Eukaryota > Metazoa > Chordata > Aves > Otidiformes > Otididae > Tetrax > Tetrax tetrax. Next base: position 39,715 of record WHYT01014870.1, on the reverse strand, counting down.
AGGAAACTAGAAAATTCACAGATATTCTAATTTTTTTTTTGTCTTTGGGTGTTTCCTTGCAGGTTGTGACCACATGCTTGCAGGTATTAAGTCCCTAAAGATAGTCAAGAAGACTGGAGATAAGCATGGCTCTTGGATGCAAGATCCTGGCAAAAAGCATACAAAGATTTATTTATTAAGCGGTTCTGTAAATAATGTTATTTTGGAATTTGCAAATATCATGATATTCATGGAAAGCAATCATACACTAAAAGCTCGCAGAGTCATCTTGCCATTTCCCTGGGAAGGAACTGGCCACATCATATATCAGGGTTTCCTGTTCTATCATAGGTATGGCTCCTTAAATGAAATAATTAAATTCAATATCCAGAAAAGAACTATAACTGACCAAATGCTACTGCCAGGGGCTGGAAGGATTCCTGCCTATCAGCTTTCTCCATCTACAAAAATAGATCTTGCCATTGATGAGCATGGGCTCTGGGCAATCCATGCAGAACCAGAGACTGGAGGAAACATTGTAATCACTAAAATCAACCACATAACCATGGCAGTAGAGCACACTTGGGACACATCATGCAATAGCAAGGATGCTGAAGCAGCTTTCCTGGCATGCAACACACTCTATGTTGTGTACAACTTGCCTAGTGGAGGCACCTCTCGCATACAATGTGTTTATGATGTTTTGGATGCTGTAAATACTTATGAAATCCCAGTACTGCATTTTCCAAAACGTCAGGGTAGCCATTTCACCATACATTACAATCCTAAAGAAAAGCAACTCTTTGCTTGGGGTGATGGATCCCAGATCATTTACAAGATTCACACAAAGCAAAAAGTTTAGAATCTTTAGCAACTTTTCAAATACACTTAAAAGCTAGCAGTCCCGTGTCAACTTGGTCATTAAAGTGTACTAAAATTAAATTATTCCCATCTACTACAACTTTCATCTAGTTGACATAAATTTAGGCTTTCATACTCTAGTGATCTTAAACTAATGTACAATTAAGAATACATAAAGATTCCATTAATACTAATCACTTTATGACTAAATACCACACACAATGTGTAACCCCTCCACACACACAAATCAATCTTAAAGACTAAAGTTAATTTTAAGAAAATAATAATCCATCTCTGACATGTTCTCTTCTTATCCTATCTTCCCATGTATTCTGCTTCAGTGCTACGGAAATCAAATCAGTAGTCCTTCCTGTCCAATATATATTATCTGATAACCTTCACTGCCCTGAAGCTCACTGTAGGAAGCCTCCTTGCAAGCACTGTAAAATCACACGCTTTCAGAGAAATTATTTAACAGGAGAGGTTTATTATATCACAAAGCATAAGAGTATACATCCTCACAAACACAGTTTATTTTTAACATATCATTCTTGTACATTACACCAAGGCTATTTCTAATAATTGAACTTCTAGACTATTTACATGAAATATCCACATTTTTGTTAACCATGTAGTTGTACAGTCCACTTTTGGTTCTGCTAATACATTAGCTACAGATAAATACTCACTTTTATCAGCTTCGATTTGCCACTTTTCAATTTTTTTCAGTATATCACTGCTTGTGTGTCAGAAGGAATGTTCCTAGATGATCTGTTCTGTACCATACACTATTTTTAAATGTTTACATATCCCTCTTTAACTGTTTCCTTTCTTATCAGTCCTCTTTCAGAATCTAGTTGTGAGACATTTTCTCAGTACTTCAAACCAATTCCATTGCTCACAGTGGAATCTATCTTAACCTGTCCTCTGACTCCAGCAAAATACCTGTACAGAAAAGGTGGCCCTGACAAGTTCAACAGTACAAGTGAGGGCATGCCACTAAGTCAGTCGTGGTTTGGTAATTAACAGATAAACTTCAGGTAAATGCAAACACATTTTTTGTTTCAAAAATAATATTTACAAAACCCAAGCAAACCCTAGACTTTTACTTGTGAAATACAGGTACTGGCAATAGTTTTGGAATATTAATGACAGCTGCATTTCTGTTTAATAACAAAAAAAAAAAAAAGTAGTGCTTGAAAAGCAATCCACAGCTGTTTCTACAGAAAGCCTATTTTATTCTTTACACTGAAAGAGCTGTTGTTCTGTTTAAAAATAGCTTCAGCAGAACAGCCAAACATCAGGGAATGATTTTGAAAAGGAGTTCCAGAATACAACTAAGAGTGTATGGATTGCTGAGTTGCAACAGTGCTACTCTGCTTTTAGCAAAAGAAACTGTATCATTCTTAGTAGCCTTAATGACTACAGCATTAATTCTGTTTTACAGAAGCCATAGGAAGCACAGTTAAAGATAATCTCAGGCTGAAAGTAAGGTGGGCTTGCACTGATTTCCTGTGTGACCATGGGTCAAAGGCCGATTCAGCTATTTGGCCTTTTATTCCTCATCTGTAAAATTACAAACACAAAAATACAAAATACTATTAGCCATTGTTGGAATGCTTTGAGATATTTTGCCGAAAAAGGATGTGTAATTTTCTTTACTTAACAAATAAAGGCTTTTGGTCTAAACACGGATTGAGTCTGCTCTTTAGAAAAGGCATTTTTGGAATATGCTATGTGCCACACTATTATTACACAACAGAGAAAGCCAATGTTCTATACAGAGATTTCAATGAGCAATCCTCAAAAGTTCAGGCAGAATGCTTTCTGCCCCCTGCTGCCCTGGAAATCCAAGCTTCATAGTGACTTAAAGGTACTGTCTAGTTTTGACAAAAGGAGAAAATTTTATATGGATAAACTTCACTAGATTATTTCATATTGTAGAAGATGCAAAAGAAAAGAAAACAAGAAAACAGAGTAAAGTTTTCACAAATCTCAAAATTGAGGTTTAGTTACACAGAGGGACAAATTTCAAGCCTCCTGTTTCAAAAATGTGTATGAACAATCAAACAATTTGAAGAGTTGGAATTACAACATGTTAATCCTGATACTGATTTGTTGGCAAACCATTCATGTACAACCATCAGAAAACAAGGACAGAAGGAGGCATCGTTGAATTAGCCTGGCTTTAAAACCCGGAACTTTATAGGATAGGAACTTTATAGATAGGAACTCCACAATTTTCCCTGGGAATTTATTCCATCAATTCACAAGTCAGCCACTGTAACACTCTTCCTAAAGCACAACTTCAGTTTTCCTTGCTGCAATGCAGCCCCATTGATTTTTGTCCTGTAGACTTATTTAATCAACCTGAGAGTTATGAAACCCAATAGCCAATCTCAAAGAAGTACCAAGAAAGAATACATATGGAAGAGCATAAGAACAGTGCAAACACATAACTCTCCCTTTAGTGATTCATGCCAGAGTCACTGTCTTTGCGCCCAGTATCACTGAAGACTTTTCTTTCATGAATTTCATAGCAACATAGAACAGTTTGTGTTGGAAGGGATCTTTAAAGGTCATCTAGCCCAAACCCCCTGCAAGGACCAGGGACACCGTCAACCAGATCAGGTTGCTCAGAGCCTCATCCAACCTTCCAGTTCCAGTGTTTCACCACCCTCATTGTAAAAAATGTCTTCCTTCTATCTAGTCTGTACCTGCCCTCTTTTAGTTTAAAACCATCATTCCTTGTCCTATCACTACAGGCTCTATTAAAAAGTCTGTCCGTATCTTTCTTATAAGCTCCCTTTAAGTACTGAAAGGCTGCAATAAAGTCTTCCTGGAGTCTTCTCTTCTCAAGGCTGAACAATGCCAACTCTCTCAGCCTTTCCTCACAGGAGAGGTATTCCAGCCCTCTGATCATTTCTGTGACCCTCCTTTGGATCCACTCCAATAGGTCCATGGCTTTCCTGTGCTGAGGGCTCTAGAGCTGGACACAATACTCCAAGTGGGGTCTCATCAGAGAGGAGTAGAGGGGCAGAGTCACCTCCCTCAACCTGCTGGCCGTGCTTTTTTTTATGCAGCCCAGGATACAGTTGGCCTTCTGGGCTGTGAGCACACATTGTTTGCTCATGTCCAGTTTTCCATCCACTAGTACTCCCAAGTCCTTCTCAGGGCTACACTCAATCCTTTCATCTCCTACCCTGTCTTGATACTGGGAGTTGCCCTGACCCAGGTGCAGGACATTGCTCTTCATCTTATTGAACCTCAGGAGGTTCACACGGGTCCACTTCTCAGGCTTGCCCAGGTCCCTTAGGTGTGTCAACCACACCACTCAGCTTCTTGTTATCTTCAAATTTGCTGAGGATGCACTTGATCCCACTGTCTATGTTGTTGATGAAGATATTAAACAGTATTGGTCCCAATATGGACCCCCGAGGGACACCATTCATCAGTAATCTTCCTCTGGACATTGAGCCATTGACCACTATTCTCTGAATGTAACCATCCAGTCAATTCCTCATCCACCCAACAGTCCACCCATCAAATCCATACCTCTCCAATTTAGGGAGAAGGATGTTGTGAGGAACCACGCCAAAGGCCTTACAGAAGTCCAGATAGATGGCATCTGTAGCTCTTCCCTTCACTGTGTAGTCACTTCATCATAGAAGGCCACTAGGTTGGTCAGGCAAGACTTGCCCTTGGTGAAGTCACGCTGGCTGTCTCAAATCACCCCTCTGTCCTCCATATACCTTAACACAGCTTCTAGGAGGATCTGCTCCATGATCTTCCCAGGCACAGATGTGAGACTGACACATATCTTTCACTAGATCAGGTTGCTTGAAGCCCCAGCCAACCTTGAACACTTCCAGGGATCGGGCACCCACAATTTCTCTGAGAAACCTGCTTCAGTGTCTCGCCACCCCCATGACCAGAGGCAGTTCCCTCAGACTGCCCTTGTGTGCTGTGTGCTCTGGCCTCTCACTATCTCGAAGGCTGGGGCCACGTTCCATGCATCAGTGGCTTTCCTGAACTGAGGAGACCAAGAAGGAACAGAGAAGTCCAGCTGCAGTCACCAAAGTACCAAATAATAGAGGAGGAAAGCATTTTCACTGTTATTTTCTTGCTTTATTGATTGGGTTTTTTTTTTAATTGCTGCCCAACTTTGAAAAGAACTCCTCATGAAGCAGCTAGAAGGGACTTCCATGCTGAAGGTCAGTGTTTCTTCCTGGCAGAACTGCAGTCTTCTGCTTCTCCAAAGGAACAGCTGTCTCCCTAACTTCTTAACTTCTTTGCTTGATCTGTTGCTATTCTTTCTCCACCACTGCAGAGGATCTGGCTTCATCTTCAATCACCTGCTGGGCAATCTTCTCACCCTCAGTCTTAAGAAACCCCACCTGCAGGCCCTTGGGATGTCGGTGGCCCTCTGAGGGACAACTCCTGTCACCCCGGTGCAGCAGCCCAGCAGAAGCCAGGTCATCTCATCCCTCTTCTTGGAATTCAGAGCAGAGGACCCCTTCAGGATGGGTGTGGAAGGGCGTGAGGGATGGGAAAGGAGGTTCTCACACCACCCAAGGAAATCAACAAAACGATTGTTGATGCTGGGAGATGGAACGGGTGAGCCTGCAGGATGGTCAGGCATGGAAGCTAGGCCTCCCATGTAATGCCAGGCGTGGAGGCCAACAGGGTGCTAGCAAGGTGCTCCTGCAATGTCATGTTGCTGGTGTCATGGAGGGAAGCCCTGCTATGGTGTAGTGGTGCCAGGGGAGCCATGCTGAGGGTGGAGCCACTTCCATAGGTTCTTCTTTCTTAGTCTTCCAGTGGATCCACCTTCACGGGCTCCACACCACCAGCCACGTGAGCAACAGCTATTGCTACCATGCAGCTGATGGTGTCCCCGCTCTGATGCTGCCTCCTCTTCCTCTGCCTGCAGCCGTTTCTCTGCCTTCCCACACAAACACGGGCAGTGATTCAGCTTGCTGCTGTGGGTCCCATTTGTTCCAGTAATTGTTGGAATTTGAGAGCCTTGAAGCTCAGCAAATTGTGGGCCAGCTGCCGTACTCCCTGTATTTCTAGGATCCGGAACAAATGGCAGTGAAATAGCTCATGTCATTAGGAGGCCACAGTGATGGCAATGCATGTGGCCAAATATGGCCATTCTGGGAGTTGAGAGGCCTGTGGCCCCTCAGATGGCCTCATGTGGGACAAGGAGGAGGGTCAGGGGGGCTAAAGGCCCCTTTCCTGGGGATCGGTCCCCTGTGCCCTTCTGCTGCCCCTTGGGCATAAAGACTGCACTCCACCTCCCCTCATGAGCCTGGGCTCCAGCCCCTTCCTCATCTCGTGCCTGGGCTCCCCTGGATGAGATGGTGGCAATGGTGTTTCAGGAGGGTCGGGGGTCCTTGGTGATCCCCACCAACCTGGCTTCCTGCAAGTAGCGCAGCCCCTCATGCCTGACAGTGGCTGTGAGGAGGTGACACATCCAGACATTGTGCCGGTGGGAAAGGGAGGCACAGCCAGCCTGTGCAAGGTCTCCCGGCACTCCATAAAATAACTGCTGATTTCCAAGCATTGCATGGGCCCTTCTTCCCCATCCCCTGGCCCTCCCCCTGGAGCATGTGGAGGTGCCATCTCCTCTGCACAGAGCCCCGAGGGAGAGGAGAAGAGAGGACCTGACGTCCTTTGGGCCCTTGTGCCAGAACCAGGTGAGTCTGTCAGAGGCCACCGAGGGAGGTCCTTGGCACCTGGCGGTGGCAAGGTTTCTTTTCAGTCTGAGGTTAACCTTTGCTCTGTTTTCTAGTTTTAAGGACAAACTTTCTCACTGCTTTTTTTTTTTTTTTTTTTCTTAATCCCTGGTGATATTTTTAGTGTTCCTCTCTAAAACAAAGCATGGCCCAATTCCTGCACTCATCTGGGCGTTTCACCAAGGCTATGGCAAAGACAAAGAAAACTCACAACGCTTCAGTCTGCTCTTCCTGAAACACAGCATAGATTAGGCTACTGTTTCCCCAGCAATAAACTGGGAAATGGGCTGTGGTTTGGGGTAGCATATGAATTTTGTGGACTGTAGCGACAACATTTTCTTGGGCTCACCTCGGCAATGACACAAGTGAAAGAGTCATGTGTGTGACTATGGTCTATTTTGCTGATCAGTTAACATTCAGGGAAGAGAAAGAATGCATACTTTCTCCTTTAGCTTCCTGGTAATCTCATAAATACATACAGACTTGATTAATTTTCAGAACTGGTGGCACACAGATATTTTTTAGAAAGCCAGAAGAGACATTTGGTTAACTCTCGGACAGCAAAGGGAAAAAATAAGACTGTTCAGAACTGGAAAGGAAAGAATCACAAACATTTGAACTGAATAACGTGCTCCAAGATACCAGTCTTCAAAGAGCAAGGATGAAGTGCTGTTGACAAAGCAGTAGTAAGCCATGGCAAGATGGCATGAAAGAGGGCATTGGCTTCCAGTTCAGGTAGATGATATAACTGATTGTTACCATGGGAATGATATTGGTACAAGGAGATGAACACAGAGAAGTCTTCATCAGGAACAAAAACCACACCAATGACAGTTTATGACCTCTACCTTCACCATCTAGAAAACACCCACTATGACTTAAGTCCTTTTGTGATGCACTTTCTCTGTGTGCCTCTCTCATATGAATCTCTGGCTTTTTGCTTTTTCAGTGCTGCATTTTAATTTTCAGGCTCTATAGACAGGTCCTCTTGGGTTGGCTCTTCTGCTCTGCTGCAGCTCTCAGAGTGGAATCCAGTGTTCTCTGCTATGACAGCAGGATCGTCATCCTCATAACAACAGCAGCACTCCTCAATGCTTTGGCTATGATAAAGATCCCTCTCCTCTTCACTGAGGCCAGTTACCTTGTCCTTTTTGTGCATTAAATCACGATCACCCCTTCCCATGGTGAGATCAGATAGCAGGGCTTCATTGCACAGATATTCCCCATCTTCCATGCCCTCCATTCTTTCCACTAGCTCTTCTTCAGAGAGCTGGCTCAGGTGAGGATAATCTAAAAGTATTATGTTCCGTTTGCACTTGAGCAATTGGGATTATCATAGACAGGAGGGTTTTCAGGCCTCTGATTTATTGACACCTGAATGATTAATTTAAGCTTCCTGACATCAGTGCGCTTTCTTCTTTGGATTTTGTGGATGGCAAGGATCTGTGACTGTATGCTACAAGTAACTGCTTTACTAGTACAGCAGAGCTTGACACTAGGGGCATGGTGTAAATTATGCCAGTATAATTAGGTTTATTTTTACAGTGCCCATCAGAAATATGCTTGTTTCCCAGAAAATAATCACTGGTCTGAAAGATCCAGTGTTGGGAGCAGCTGTAGAAATACCCGTGTTTGAATGCGTTTCCTGTAAAGAAAGTACACCTTTGTTTCCTACTTGTTTACTTAAAACTTCTAGGAGTAGAAAATGTAGGGGCTACACAAATGTTTCTGCCCACATAAAATGAAAAAACAGTTTAGTTAGCATTGTTTTTTTATTCCCAGAGTAAACATCTAATTCATCTCTGTGAACATTGACACAGACCTTTTTATCTTAGAAACTTCCAGTGACGGGAGACTCACAATTTCCTTTGTCAAGAACAATATATGTTTGGGTAATCTTGTATTTTGACAAGTGGTTGATCACAACAATAGTTACCAGCAGAGAGTAAGAGTGGTCTCTGGGCACTATTTAAGCTATCCTAGGAAGTTAACTGAGAAAAATGAGCACATTGTCTATTTGGTCTCTAGAAATCTGTAGCCCTTCCAAAAACTGGTGAAGCTCTGAAGCTGACAAAAATCACTTGACTAGACCAACCTTTCTGTATTTGTACATGGGATACTCAGTCTGTGTGATCTGATGTTGTATTCATATGCTTTGAGATATCTGATTGGTATAAAACTACCGAAAAATATATCATTTTATAACTCTTACCTGGGTTCTCTTCTCTAGTGTTTGTGATACATGAGACTAGTAATATTTTTATTAGAATGTGCAAGTAAAAATAATTTAAATGAGGATTATTACACTAGATTGTTCTGTGACCTTGAAATTAATCATTATTTTCTTATTCTTAGTCAGCTGGAAAAGGAAAGAATCCAACATACAAACACTAATTGCTAAGGTAATGAGTGAGATCATAAACTTCTTACATGTTTGTCTGTTACCCAAATACTATTTAATAAGTATTAATAAATCCTCTAGTATTTTTGGGACCAGCACTGATCTTAAACTTTGCACTTTTTTTCTGATCCCATGTAATGTCTGAAATGATCTGTAACCATTAACAAATATCCAGGAAGAATTAGAACTTTTGTGCATTTTTAAATATAGTTTTATCAGAATATTTAATATAAACAACACGTGCTTTATCAGAATATTTAATTTAAACAACACATATGGCCAATTGCTTTTTCTTTTAACTTCCCAGTCTTATACTGCTTGCATTATCACTGTCCATTTACTTTAACTGAGGATTAGAAGATAAAGTGTCAATGTAATTTCCTGTGCACACACTCAATTTGAAATCAATATTGTGCCATTGTGGGTGGATAGCTCTCCCCATAAGAGCTACAAAGATTTATTTTGGCTTTATGCTCACACTGTATTTTTCCAAAAGCAATTCTAATGTGTTTGCAAGATGCAAGCTGATTTAATGGCAGCTTTCCAGTTGATAAAAACAACTTTCACAGAAAAGGTTTTCTTTAGAATAGGTGCAAAACCTGATTTAAAGCCTCGGTTCTTTTTATATGGATCCAGGAAACTGAGGGAACCATCCAAAATGAGACATTACAGTCCCAGAGGCAGTCAGCTCTGAAGTGTGTGCAGAACTCGTATCACTGTGAAGATGTTATCTCTTATCAGCATCTTAAAAAAAAAAAAAAAGGAAGAAAAAAACATCTATTTCAGTAATCTTTTTAGCAGAAACAATTTTGCTGAATGCTAGCAATTGCTTGTTTTCTCCACCATTTTGTAAGCTAATGACTACATCCAGAAAAGTGCATTTCCTATTCAATTGTTTGGCCACAAAATGCTAACATAAACAGGCAGGATTAATGACAGCAGTAAAGTAAAAATGTACTGCTCTGAGTTTACAGATCTTACATGTAGACAAACAGAAACAGCCTCCAGGCTACCCTACATACTTTTCTTTTCATGGCATTAGTATCTTAAGAAAAATAACATATTCTCATCTTTGTTGCACATTTTATACAACTACATTCCTAGTTGGTTTTGTCAACAAATAATTTCTCACTACATTTCAAATAAACATCATTCATTTCACAACTAATTTCGCTACTAATATAATAACTTATATTATTTGAATAAATCTTTTTCTTATCTTAACCAATAGATAGAAAGGATGTACATTTTTTTCATCTAAGCAATTTAAAATATATTGGCTATGGTCATATATTTGCATGTTTATGTTTTGGCATGTATATGTGCACATACATAAACAGGAAAAAAAATAAGGGCACACAACTGTACAAATATAAAACAATTCATATATGCCATTGTAGTTTTCCAGGTGAAATCAGAACCATAAAACCATGTATCTTAAGCTTATTTCATAACCTGAAACAAAGCACCTACTTTTTCTTGAAGAGCAGAAGAGATCCAATTTTTTAAAATTAAAAGATTTTAGTTTCCCCACTGACAACCATCGAGCTACTCCTGCAACATAAATCTCCATATGTTTATCAGACAGAGCACAGCACTGAAATCTAGGTGGCACAATTAAGTTGCAGTTTATTTTACTAGCTATGATTTCAGTGACGCCCTCTAACGGAGCTGTAAGGCAAAGAAGGTGCTGTTTATCATATCCTTACAGATAAAGCAAACTTTTTGGTGAAATATTTATATCAACATCTGCTGTCATGATATTTTTCATTACATTACTCATAATGTCAAATTTATTTCAATGCTGTAAGTATTAGTATTCATAAAAATTACACTTCAATTTCACCCTTGTTTGTGTCTACGCTAAAATAATTCATTTGACTGTTTAGTGAGGAAATACAACATCACATGACTGACCATCCAAGAAAAACAATAAGGAACATTCATAAACAAGATATGAATACTTTTTATAAAGTTCACAGAAATAGAATCCTGATATCTGACAATACACAAGTAAGACAAAGGAGAAGCCAAATTCATATTCTTATTCATTCCGTTACTTCAAGGAAACAAATATTTCATCTGTGAACCATTGTACTGAAGTTAGCATTTTAGGTTCTCTATGAATGGTGAACTAGGCTTTAAGACCAAACAATGCAGCCGTATTTTTTAAAGGAGTCTAAAAGAAGAAAACCTTTTTCAGAATACCTCACCTAAAAAGCATACAACAGATCTTAATAGCAGGAAAAAATAGTTTACAATAGCAAAAAGCGAAACACTTCTCTCAGGCTGAACCTGTGAGTCACAATTTAGGCCTGGATGCAGCAAGCCACTGTCTCAAGCTACAGTTACGACAGGAATACAGTCATTATCATACCAGCAAGCAAGTTCTTTTGGTGTGACATAAATTCATACTTAGCAAAAAACTAAGAATCATTATGATTACAAATATGCAAAGAAATCTAGTTCCATAATAAGAGCAGAGCACTTCTGATAGAATGAGTATCAGAGCCACAATAAAGATGACTGACGATAATTATTTCCTGTTCAGAGAGGATTTTTTGGGAGACAGACACTCCTGTTTATTAACATAACAAGTCAAGGACAGTTCACATTAAGAAGCTGCAGAGAATAAAGTAATGTTACGATAATGCAAAGTAACACACACATCTTCGCTAAGTTTGAATGCATGTAATAAAATTAAACTACAAATTACCTGAAAAGGCTAGCTAACTGTCCAAGTGTCAGCATTCACAGTGCTCATAAATAAGTTTTTCCATTATAAGTTTTGTTTTTATTTGATCAGTAGAAATTATAATAAAGCACAGAAGAAAATGTTTTTGTTTTTCAACAGAGATAAGCTTATTTAGAGGCTTATATAGCTGCAATCTTTGTAAAATCACAACAGGATTTAGAGGTCATTTGCAGAATCAGCCAGAACTCCTGCAGCTGTGGCACTGCAATCAAGCCAAAAGCAGCTCTTCTGAAAGGCCTCATGTTGGTACTTAACTTGGTTCCCTACCAGCTCCAGTCCTAAAGAGGTATAAAGGTGCATGAAGGCTGTACAGCTTCTACCTCCAAGTTGTAGTCCAGTTCCTCTCCCAGAACGGTACAAGTAAGGAGGGGCAGGAATTATGTGACTCATAACAAATGTCTCTCTGATTCCCTAACTGGAAATATACATATAGGCAGCTCACATTGAAAACTTCAGCTTAGATTTTTTACCTCCAGCCATGGAAATACACCCTGAGACTTTAGTTTGTGGTAAGATCCATGCATCTATGCAGAGACCCTGAAGTACACTACACGTGTCTCAATTTGAGTGACAAGGGCAAGATGATTTGTTTTGGCCATACAAGCAAAAGTAGAATTTTAAAGTGGCTGATACTATTTATCATCCCCCAGCAATACTTACAAATTTACACAAAATCTGCCATGAATTGAAATATTCATCATCTTATATTGACTTTATTTCTTGATAATTAGCTTTAAATTTATAGACAATACATTGGAAAATTAATTAAACATGGCTGTAGTCAGGTTTTATGGTATGAAACATTTAACTTAAAAAATAATGCTAGTTAATTTAAAAATAAAAACATATCAGAAGACATTTTTCTAGTTACTTCTAAAATCTAATGAAAGCATAGTGACCAGGATGTGGGCAGCCATCTGGAAATTAGGCTTACAGCTCAAAGTCAGGGCAGAGAAAGGAGACACATTAGCCTTAAAAAAAAAAAAAAGTACAAGCGAATAATTGCTGAAAAACCCGCAGTCTGGTGGATAGACAAAAAAAATCTTAGGTGCTAGATCAAGTTTCAGAAAAACACAAAGTTTATCTTTGAAGGTAGAGAGAAGAACAAAGGGAACAGGGAAACAGCTAAATTTCAAACTACAGAAAGAGTCAAGAAGAGCTCTTTGGCAGGAAACCTGTATTGTGTAGAAACAGGCTATGTGCCCCCAGGGAATCTGTAAATCTAGGAGTTCCTGTTGCACACGTCAATCATGGCCAATTAGTCATAATTTCCAAGCTATGCACGCAATGGTCCACACATACAGGTTATCAGCTACTGGATCCAAGACAACCATTAGAGATAGAGACCTGCTGCTTTGTTTTGGGGGTTGGGTTGTTGTGGGTTTTTTTGCAATAGGTCTCAGCGACTGCTTGCAAGCTGATCCTTAAGATAATTTTAAGCTGTGTATCAGCAAAGACTCAGTTACACTTGATGATATGTTGTCCATCTTTCTTTAATCTCCACAGCAGGTATAATTCGTCGTCTATGAAGACACATTTTGGCAAATGTCAAAAAACAACGTAAGAAAGCCCATCAGTAAACAAATCAAGAGCTCAGGCACATGACTGAGTTCCTGCATATCAGCTGAGTCACAGTATCTGACCTTACCTGCTCTTGCTAATGTATAGGTCAGATGAAAGTGGCTTAGGCTAATCTTACAACAAGTCACACGACATGGCTCAGTCTGAAGCTAAACAAACACAGAGTATTTTGTTATATCAGACTAACCGAATCACAATAGCAAATAGCGCCAGCCAGAGCTGCCTAAGGTCTGCCTCTAAAACAAAGGTGAAGGCATGACTTATTGCATCTGTATGTATGACTATGAGAAAAAGAATTGTGTGATAGCAACTGTAACAATCAAAGACAGAAGCAATCACAAGCATTATCTGGGAAAAAGAGTGGACAGAGACCCTTGTCTTCTGGCTCAAAACTTGCAGGTAAAATGAACTTGGAATTTTTCTGCCGTTATGGTCTCTCCTGTGTTTGAAGGTACAGGATTTTCTGTGTATTTTTTAAATAAGAAAGATATTACAAAAAATACATCTTACTTGAATCAAACGTAAACACTGAGTAGAAATTTTCATTAAATGATAATAGAACAATGGATATCTTTTGAGTCAAGAAACAGCTTAATAATGTCTTATGTAATTCACAATACTTTCTGTATTTTTTCTACAATTTCTTAGCGCAACAAATTTAGACAAATGCCAAATCCCCCAATGTTATGAGTTCAGTCTAACTGAAACAAGTCCCATGAGTCAAACTTGCCTCAGCAAAGGAGATGGAATAATAGCTTATATGGTAGTGTATTCTCTATACATAAGCATGCAGTAACTTACAATAAAAGCTCTTTTTTACAAGCGGGACTATCAGCCTTTGCCTTTTAGTTAGAGTAAATGCAGATGCTTTAAACAGCTGTGTCTACCTAAAAAGACTGCACCTGCCCTCTATTAGCTTTTAATTTACTATGATAGGCTTGCCAACGCAAAAAAAATTATATAATGCCTCAACATATGGAGCTAGTATTTACTTGGGAGCCAAGAATTTAAAAAAACTCTTAAGATCGCTTGTGCCTGATTTAAAAACTGAACACTAGATGGAGCTATGTCCTTGTAGTACCATTAGTTAAATTTAGCTAGCTATAGCTATCTCAGATACAATTCCAATTATTTAAATCCAAGCGGCCAGATCAATGGCTTGTTTATAAAAGTCTTTAAAAATGCTGAACAAAAGTAACAGTACGTTCCTGAAAGCCTTTTTTAAGAACTGCATGTATTCATAAAAACTCCTAGAATTTAAATAGAAGACTGGAAAAAAAACCCAGCTCAACAAGTATAGTACTCTCTAAGAAAACTATATATTAAGGGATTTTCTATTTAATCTGTCTGTATTTAATCTGTCTGAGTAAGAAAGATCTGAAAAGAAGACTTTTATATCAGGTGTACTGCTACAGAACAGCTATGCTCTAAACTGTGAGAGAGAAAAAATAATAAGCTCTGTTTTAGTATCAAGTGGCTGTAGCTGTCCTGCAAGACTCCAAGAAAATGTCAAGTGCAATTTTAGGTAGAGAAAAAATATCTTTATTTAAACTGTCATCTTGAATATTTCACATTAACTCCAACAAATAATGACAGGGAAAAAAACCACACAACCATATCTTAGCCATTGAAAAATAGTATACCACGTATGTTAAAGAAAAGGTTTCAAAGGATAAGAGAAGGTTGTCCACCTTACCAGAGAAGACTGGTAACACGACTGGCCACAATGAATCTCTGTTAAAGAAAAGGCAGGCTACCCTTTCTAATGAGACATAATGGATTAGCTGTATGGAGTCAAAGGGGAAGGATTTGCCAATCCGTTATTTCCTGTCTACAGCTGATTTAACCAAATTTACATGAAGGGAAATCTCTGAGTATTTAAATGGATCATTTTCTCACAAAGAAGAGATTACACACTACTTGCAGCTTTCACAGTACTGCATCACAATGTTTATTAATTGTTTTAATGCTAGTGTTTCATAGCCTGTACAGTCTATGAATATGAGCACTGTGATCTGGAGAAAACAGTGAAATCACACTGTGACTAACCTTTGCTGTAGTCTTGTTGGAGTAAAGTTTTTGATAAAGAAGAACATAAGGTCTTAGGCAGCTGTTGTGAGAATTCTTGAGTAAATTGATAATAAAAAACCAGAATGGTTGAGACTGAATTTAGACTACATTAGTTGCAGTTAGTTTACTCTCCTTTATAAACAGTAAAATTAAAGCTTTATAAAAACTTTTCAGCAAAGAAACCAGAAATTTGGAACATACTGCAAACTGATGTATCAAAACATGAATACATTAGCTGGACATGAGCCATCAAGATGCACTCGCAACCTAGACAGCCAACCGCATCCTGGGCAGCATCAAAAGAAGCAGCAGGTTGAGGGAGGTGATTCTCCCCCTCTAGTCCACTCTGGTGAGACCCCACCCTCCAGTACTGCATCCAGTTCTGGAGCCCCCAACAGAAGAAGGACATGGACCAGTTGGAGAGGGTCCAGAGGAGGGCCCCTAAGATGATCAGAGGGCTGGAGCACCTCTCCTACGAGGACAGGCTGAGAGAGTTGGGGCTTTTCAGCCTGGAGAAGAGAAGGCTCCCGGTAGACATTATTGCAGCCTTTCAATATTTAAAAGGGGCCTACAAGCAAGATGGGGAGAAACTCCTTAGTAGGGGCTGTTGTGACAGGACAAGGGGTAATAGTTTTAAACTAAAAAAGGATAGATTCAGATTAGACATAAGGAATTTTTTTTTATCATGAGGGTGGTGAAACGCTGGAACAGGTTGCCCAGAGAGGTGATAGATGCACCATCCCTGGAAACATTCAAGGCCAGGTTGGACAGGGCTCTGAGCAACCTGCTCTGTTTGGAGATGTCCCTGCTCCTTGCAGAGGGGTTGGACAAATGACCTTGAAGGTCCCTTCCAACCCAAACCATTCTATGATTCTGTGAATGTTTTTTCCTGCCTTACAGCCATGAGCTTCTATGTAGGGAGCATAGTCATTTCAACTGTTCAACTGGGCCCGGCCCTGTTCAACATCTTTGTCGGTGACATGGACAGTGGGATAGAGTGAACCTCAGCAAGTTCACCGATGACACCAAGCTGTGTGGAACCATCGACACACTGGAAGGGAGGGATGCCATCCAGAGGGACCTGGACAGGCTGGAGAGGTGGGCCCGTGCCAACCTCATGAAGTTCAACCAGGCCAAGTGCAAGGTCCTGCACATGGGTCATGGCAATCCCAGGCACAAATACAGGCTGGGCAGAAATGGATCGAGAGCAGCCCTGAGGAGAAGGACTTGGGAGTGCTGGTGGACGAGAGGCTCAACATGAGCCAGCAATGTGCCCTTGCGGCCCAGAAGGCCAACCGCATTCTGGGCTGCATCAAGAGGAACGTGGCCAGCAGGTCGAGGGAGGTGATTCTGCCCCTCTACTCTGCCCTGCTGAGACCCCACCTGGAGTACTGCGTCCAGTTCTGGAGTCCCCAACATAAGAAGGACATGGACCAGTTGGAGAGGGTCCAGAGGAGGGCCACGAAGATGATCAGAGGGCTGGAGCACCTCTCCTATGAGGACAGGCTGAGAGAGTTGGGGCTGTTCAGGCTGCAGAAGAGGAGGCTGCGGGGAGACCTGATAGCGGCCTTCCAGTACCTCAAGGGGGCCTACAGGAAAGATGGGAAGAGGCTGTTCAGTAGGGCCTGTTGTGATAGGACAAAGGGTAATGGGCTTAAATTAGAGGGAGGTAGATTTAGATTTGATATTAGAAAAAAAAATTTTCACAATGCAAGTTGTAGAGCACTGGAACAGGTTGCCCAGAGAGGTGGTTGATGCCCCATCCCTGGAAACATTCAAGGCCAGGTTGGATGAGGCTCTGAGCAACCTGATCTAGTCGGGGATGTCCCTGCTTCTTGCAGGGGGGTTGGACTAGATGACCTTTGAAGGTCCCTTCCAACTCTAACCATTCTATGATTCTATGATTTAGAGCCTTCATCTAAGTGTCTGGTTTGGTGCTTACCCTTCAGTGACTATGAACCATTTTGTCCCTTTTCTGTACAATCCAGTAACAAACCAAGGAGGGCACTATGAAAAAAACCACCAATGTGCATAATCCTAAGCGCCATTCATGCATGCTTGCAGGATGAGGAACATGGCCTGAACTCAAACATAGGGCCTCTCAGCATTGTCAGCGTGACCCACCATGTGGCTATGACACTGAGGAAGTGAAACTCAAATAGTTCCACTCAATAATTTTTAACAAAATAAAAACATACCCTGTTCATTATATCTAGTTGAGATAAACAGTTATAGAGCAACATGTGGGACCTCAAAGGTAACTTTCCACTGATTTTTAGATTGGAAGAAAATAAGATGGTCAGTAAAGCAGTGTCTGGCAGTGTTCTCTTCTGGGGTTCCTAACTTGTTTTATTCATAGGTCTTTTCTGAGAAGGATGGTTCTGCTCTGCCTGAAAAAGCTTCATTGTTATATAAGAGAGGCAAAGACTTAACACAATGCCAGCTTTGTGACAGTAATGTGTCTGCACGACTGCAGAAAAGAAACAAACCACTCTAATCGAAGGGGGGACTTGTGGAATGGTAATTAGCCAAGAGGCCAGGACAGCTGAGGGAGTGCTTCTGTAACCCGCTATGCTGAGAGAGAGAGATGCAGAATTCATTCACTTAATCCACTTAAAAATATATTAAACAGGATACACAGGATCAACAAGCTTAAGGCAGCCCCAAATTAGGATTCTCTCTGCTTTATGGTGGTACAATAATATTATAGTGGTATCAGCACTACATATATCAAACAATAGGGAATAGTAAAATGATTCCTCATGAATCATGTCCTGCAGCAGTGGCAGGACAGTGGTTTGTATTCTGTGCTCATGGTGTGCTGCTCAACCTCCCTCTGATTCTGCCTTTGCTTCCCAAGGGAGTGGCAGTAATCGTACAGCCTCTCTGTTCCAGGTCTCTTCCCTTCACAGTACTAGGACAAGGGCATGCTGGCCTTCCCATGCACTGGCTGACACTGCTTTTCCCAACAAAATACAGCATATACCAGCAGGATCCAGGCTATTCCAGGTCAGGAATAAACAAGAAAGTAGGTAACAACCCTACATGGTCATAAAGGAGTAAATGACATCCCAGGTGCTGGTTTCCTCAAGTGGAAAGTCACCTACACATCTGTCCTAGACCACCAGTGAGGATAGTCAGAGAAAAGCAGGGGAAGCCACGCTGGTGTTGAAAAAGACTCCCAGCTTCGCCCAGATTGTTCTAAATTCCACTGACCGTTTCCCAAATGGTTTAACAATACTGCAAACAGTGGTGCTATAGCAATACTCTTCAGTACCAGTATTACGAAAGATGCAAATGTTATCAACCATTACAATTTTTACCACTCCTCTATGTGACCTATTTAAGATGACTACCTCAAAGCTGAGAGGAAAGACAAGAAAAATTCAAGAGCAAGCCAAATTAATACACAGCCAGTGGATTCTTGCCAGTTTTAATTATCCTTTAGCATGTTCAGAGATGTTTCAAAGGTGTTCTGCTTCTCTTCCCATTTTCTCCCTCTCCCACCTTAGGCATTTGTGCTCTGTAAGTGAGGTCCAACTCTTTATCTGGAATATCTAGTATGTGATTCACAGTCTTGGTCTCACGCATAAGATTAAAAGAAAACTGAAATCATACATAACTCTTCAGAAGGTCAGAGAATGCATCAGTTGGTAACAGAGAACAAAACGTTTCATCATTCCAAATACAAAATTCTAAAATTGAGGACAATTATTCTAAGTAAGAGAATTTCATTAAAACATGCTTAGACTATTTAAATGGAAGTCAACATCATTGCAGAGGGAAGACAGCAAACAGTGGTGGTTGAAGTACAATCACTCCACAAACAGCAAAAAGCGTGTGTTTATTACATTGTGGATGGTACAAGTACTCGAAACTCTTTATCTCACTTTCTGCTGAATACTATCTGTTGTTTAGCCAACTCACTAGAAAAGTGACAGAAGTACTCAAAAGTACTCTATTGAAAGAAATGTGTCAGTATCACACAGGTAGGATGAGCTGTTTGGGTAAAAACAAGAAAACAGAAACCTGTATGAAATTTCAGATCAGCAAGGCACTCAAAGTAACCAGTAAACCCCCAATGACCAAAACTTGAAGCACTTTTCATATTTCTAGAAGTAATCTTGGAATCTCTACAGACAGAAAAAAAAAACCCTACACCTTTAGAGTGTGACTTTTTGTTTTATGTGTTTACTTCCTGGGAGACTTCCTGTACTAGAGATTTTTGCAATCATAAACATAGCATTAGAGAAAATTTTTAAAACAGGAGTCAACAGAAATAGGACATAAAACACTTCTAGCAATATAAATGGCCTATGCTATTATTTTACTAATAGAATTAAAATACACAAGAAGTGCAAAAATACCTGATTTTTAAATCTTTGGAGAAAGAGAGTATTGCTATTCTCAGTTAATAACAGTTTTGTCAACCTAGAAAATCCCTGGTATGCAGGACTATGCACCAAAAATATGCTTAGTAGGACTATTTAAAACAGCATAGTTTTAATAAATTATTCTACTTCCAGCAATAATTATACAAAGAATAAAATTCAGAAATAGGGGGGCTGGGGGGGCAAGTTGTCCAAACCCTTCCCTTCACGCTGAAATTCACTGAAGAGCTGGTAATACCCAGTTTCCATCTCTGCAGTGAGGTGATGGGAAGGGTTCCTGCGGAGCCAACGTCTAGAAGGCTGCAGGTTGGCAAGCCAGACCTCACCAAGTTCCTGCAGGGAACACGGAAACTGCAGAAACTGAGGTACTGCCCAGACAGGAACCTTCCAGAAACCCTGAAAAAGGATTCTCCTGTACTGTCTGTCCTGTCAGGGACCAGGCCACGCTCCGTAGTCGGGAGCCTTGGTGCAGCCTTGATTTTACGCTGACATGAGGGGTTGGCGGTGGGCCTCAGGCGTTTTTGTGTTGCTACAGGTGCGCACACCGAGGCTGAGGCGCTGCCTTGGGGAAGCGGAGGGCACCCACCTGCCTGTCAGCCTCACTGCTTCCCACCTGGGCTGCGCGGGGCATGTCTTTGCGCGGTCCAGACCGACTGCGGGGGCCCTGGGGCCGAAGGTCCCTGGCAGCTCCTACCGGACCCGGGGCGCGGCGAAGAGGCGCCGAGGCGGCTCCAGACCCTGCCGCCGCCCCCGCCGCGGTGACGGCTGCCGCGCGCCCGACGCGGCCCCCTCGCACCTGCCGGCGCACTCTCCCCCCACCCCCCCCGCCCCTCAGCTTGCTGTCACGTGGGGGTGGCAGCCGCTGCCGCCGCCGGTCCCGTCTCCGCAGCGAATGGCGCGGGGGCCGAGCGTGCGGCACTCCTCACGCGCGGAG
>WHYT01014869.1:90519-116602 GCA_009806455.1 Tetrax tetrax | reverse complement strand
CTTCTTAAATACGTTATTGCAGAGGCGTTATCACAGAACATTCTGCTACCAATTGGCTTGGCCTTGGCCAGCAGCAGGTCCGCCCTAGGCCCGGCCGAGTCCACTGAACAAAGGGGAGCGACTTCTAGCAGTTTCCTACAGAAGCTACCACCTTAGGCCCCCCCTTGCTAAACAAAACCAGAACAATCACCCTTACTTATTACAAGTATTCAGTCAGACTCGTCGTTATCCTCTGCTCAGAACTACATCAATACCTACCCTGCTGCAAAGAGTTACTGTTTTGCACCCCCAGCTTTTCCACATGTTCTGAATCCCATTGACTCTACATCACAGGCCATGACTTTCCATATTCCCTAAAGCTCAATGAGACAAGGAATAACAAAGTACTTTCAGCAACAAAAGGCCACCTAGAAGTGATTGCTCCCAGTGCAGAGTACAAAGTCCATCTTTGAATTACTTTTCTGATCTGGTAATGGTGTAAATCACTAGCAAGCTAGAAAGTGATGGTGACTGTATTAAAAAAAAATTAACATACAAAACCAGAACAAACCCCTGAGGAGGATCTTCTCAAGTGTTACTAAGTTAAATTATTTTTGTCCTCTAATTGCACTGAAAAACATATCTAAATCTAAAACCATTTTTGATACTTATGAATGGCTGAAATAAAAATTACTTTTACTAACAAGTGATTATGTAATATTAAAATGCCATTATCACATTTATCTGTTTACCAGCTGGAGTTCTAATTGAAATTTGTTCAGAACTCATAATAGCATTAGGTCATGTTATGCTTACAGTATTAAGTAATGATTACATCTGTGGCTTTTGTTTTTAATTAGCTTTTTTCAGTTATCTGGGAGAGATAGAACCTTTCAAGATCGTAATTCACTTTTGATTATAATGGAAAGAGAACAAATCGAGTCATCTCACAGAAAAATGTGCAACTGTTTAATTTACATTCCTGACTCTGGGGCTGTTAGATCTGACTGTATTTTGATTTCCTGTCACTCATCAGCTATGCTAATTCATTTTTTTTATGGCAATGAGGGGCTGGCTTTTGCACATTCAGGGATCAAAAAATGACTTTTTGCAAAAAAAGAGATGAGTGTGTATTGTGTCTTACTTCTCAGCTGGCAGGACATAAGCATTGCTTTTAATGCAAAGTACTGAAAAACCAACCACTTGTATCAGACGTGCAGATGAACGTAGCCAGAGGTTACTTTTAAAGAGGGTCTCAAATGGAACTGTAGCGCTGATTCAAAAAAGTGTTTCAGCACGTGCCCTCATCCTTATCATTCATCTCAGCCTACAAACAGACACACATGATTACTCACCTGCTTTAGGTTAAACATCTTGCTGAGTCTGAGTCTGGTCCTACAGAAAGGGCAAGCCAGTGCAAGCAGCAAGCCCACAGGGGATACTTCACGTGCCCTCGTCAGTGCTAACCGACACTAACTGCTCATTAGGAATAAACTGACCCAAGCAGTTGCCCTGACTAGGAGAAGTGCTCCTGCTGCCCTCCTTCTTCACACTCTTGCTTAGCTTGTTGTAAATACCCATGCTTGGGAGAACAGAGGAGTAACTCCATGAGCCAAAACAGGGAATAATCAGCCTTAATCCGCTGGACTGAGTGACTGCTGAGAGATGGCGAGCAGCCCCACTCGCCTTTCTGCTGCTACTGGGACCTGGAGGGCATCCACCGCCAAGCAAAGCTCCCACCTCCACACACACTCGCCACGCTGTGCTGCATCTGTGCTCTAAAACAACACACAGGGACAAATAGAAACCTGAACATGGCCAGCCATGGGAATTTGGTGGCATTGTTTGCTGGCCAAGTGCTTATGAAGATGAATTAGACGGGGTTGGTAGACCGCGACTATAGGAAAAGAGCAAGGTCATTTGTTTCACGCTACACCTATGGAAGTGTGAGACACACAGAATGGTAAAAAACCAAGCCTGACGAGCTTACATGATAGTGATTGGTGTCCCTGGAGGGTTTACAGAAATTGTATAAATTGTAGAAAATAGGCTCAGAAGGGATGTTGAGATATAACATAATCCGCCCCCCTGCTGAGATGAATCAAGGGGCGAATTGCCCGTAAGACACATTGTCTGTAATTCTTTCGCTCTGCTCAGAGCTAGAGGAGTTCAGCAGTTCTCCCATGCCCAGTTGGAAAAACAGCTTAAGAAACTGAAAGAGGAATTGCAGAAAATTCAAGGTGGAGTAACAAGAATATCTAAGGTCTAAAATACATCTGTAGCATTCAGTCACTGCAAATGAAGACAACCAGTTAATACCACTTACAGGTGAAAATATGTAGGCTGGGGTTCGAAGTAACTGACCGGATTTCCCACTCTACACTCTAGAAAATTATCCTCCCCCTCATTGTGCCTCACTGTGCCCTTTCTGATCTTTATGATCAGAATGAACCAAGCCACTGGAGCAGTGGCAGAAGGAACTGTTTGCTTCTGGGAAGAGAGCGAGATGCTTTTTCCCCTTCACTAAATGTGCTTGTGGTACCCTTACTGGGGAAGACCTACTACGGGCATTTTCAGTGTCCCCTCTGAGCACAAGGTCAGTACCTCTTACTGGTTAAATGCATCTTTTCCCTTCTTGGAGTAACTGGTCTGCAAGGGAATGTTCCTCAATGGTTACTCTGGAGCAAAGTTCTGGGCAGGCTGTCAGTTTCTGCTGGCATGTGATGCTCAGCCCCACTTGCAAGGGAGGCAAGGGACCTTACCATGGCTGTCGTCCCACACCAGGCTCCTGCCATGCTCTGTTTTCCATGACCACTCAGAGCTAACGGACACTGGCTTGAAGGTCCTCCTTAACTATGACAACAGAGACCTTTGTGTCTTTGCTTATACAAATGGGTAGTTCTTAAAAAGTCATGTGAGGTCTAATGCAGCAGGCTAGCAACATTGACTTTGCTTTTTTTTTGAAAACCAAGCAACAAGTTCTTCGCTCTTTACAGACTGGCCTGCAGGATCTGTGGTGAGATCCAGGCCGCCTGCACAGGACAGGTATCTGTGCTGGGGAAGAGCCCAGTCCCTTCCTGATGACATCCAGCACCGTCGGGAGGACACATGACGATGCAGACATGGGCTAAGTCTGACGTCGCTCAGATAGGTGCCAGCCAAGGAGACACAGACACGATCACAGGCTCAAGAGACTTCAGATCAGACTTCCCATGACACCATGTAAGCCTGCAGTGGCTGCACACAGGGGGACCTGAAAGCAGAAAGATTAAAAGTGATACTGAGACAGGTTTCATTAGGGGTGGAGGTGGCAGCAAAAGAAGGCAGGTCCTGCCAGTGCTTACAGCCACAGCAGCCTTCACCGAGGACAAGATGGGCAGCAAACAGTGGTGCTGTCACAGAAAACCTTTCCCGCTCTTGCTCTGAATTTTGTTCTTCTTAACCACTGAAGATTTCTTTTTTTCAGTGAAAAAATAGGGGACAATAAGACTCTATGGTCATTATTTATCAAGCAATTACCTAACCCAAGGCACAGAAGTCATTCTTATTTCCAGTCTAGCTTTGGACCAGCTAATGCTGGGACCCAAGCCTGCCCTTTCCACTGTGTAAGGCAGTAATCCAGCTGCCCAAACACTGGCTATGCTGGGACTGCTTGGGATTTAGCAAAATTCCTCCTGGGACTCAAACAACCTTTTGCAGGCAAAATTTCAGCAAAGCAAGTGCATTACCACAGAAAGTGCTGGCTCATTTCCTAAATTCAAGTTAAAAAAAAAAAAAAAAATCCAACTTAGTCTAAACATCAATGCAACGCCATTAAAGCGATGTTACAAAAAATATTTTTGGCCTGAAGACTCAGAGATTTAAGTGAGACTAGAATAGGCCTTTAATTACTTCCATTTTTACTCTTTAGCATCCTCAACAGGACTAAAATGGTTCCCTCCCTCCTCTTCCCACTGTGTCAGTAGGACAGAGCCATGCCTGAGGATTCACACACTCCCCAGTGTTGTGCCTCCTTAGACACAACAATACCTCCATTGGCTTCCTCTCCCCTCCCACAGCAGGCATTTAGTGTGGATCAGCCATGCTGCAGCCAAAACGAGAGGCACGCAGGTGGATTTCTTTATTTGTCTCATCTCTGTCCCTTTTCTCCCTTCCTTTTTTCGGAGGAGATGCAGATGGCAGAGTCGCTCCCTTTGCTGTGCGCGAGTGTCTAGACAAAAAAAAACTCCCCACAGCTTGTGCAATTTTCTGACTGCCTTCTGCTCACCTCCACCTCCTCATTTTCCTCTTTATCCGCTTTCCGTATTCTCCATGCTGCTATCAGTCCTGTGGAAATGAACACATCAAAGCCATAAGTAGTCGGTTTTTTTCCCTGCTCCTGTGTCCTCTCTCCCCCTTCTTCCTTTAACATTAATATTAATAGCTACTGTACCTTTCTTCACTGTTGCTTTCTTCTTGATCCTCAAGGGAGTGAGTCTTTTCTTGGACTTTCTGCTACAGCAAGCGCTTGTTTGAAGGAATGCTAGGGCATGCTGGGAAGCACAACACCGGTGATGCCTGTGATACAATATTGGGCCAAGCAGCAAAGATATTAAATGCTATTGTACTTATCGGAAGAGTCAAGCATGCTTTTATCCTGCCACTATATGGCTGGATTTTTTTTTTTCCTTGTTGCTTTCCTAGCAAAAATAGCTTTTTAATCAGCCCAAAATCTCCAAGGAGAAGAAAAAAAATAAATAACCTTTTTCCTGTGCCTTCCTTGATACTTTTCCACAGGGCTGCTGCCTGAGGAGCAAAGATGCAAGTGTTGTTGCACGCCTGTCGTCAAATCACAGACACACAAAAACACACTACAGGGACACACATCACCAGCACCCCCACCACGGCTGTTTTTCAAAGTAGTGAGTTAATGAGCTATCCTGCCCTTCAAGGTTTGCTCGCCTGTTGCTAGTCCCTGGGGCTGAGACGAACTCCTCGCGCGTGCGTCAGCCCCGCTCTCGCATTTGTATTCCGAGATGCAGTTGTGTGTCTGGAGTGCTAGAAAGAAATCCCCCAGGTTTGATTTCACTTACACACGTATAATGGAAATACGGCAGCGTGTGGTGAGCGTGACGTTTCTGCTCTGTTGGGGCTGCATGCAACCCATGGTGAAGGTTGCTACTTAGGATCACAGCGCTGCCCAAAAGGCAGGAGGTGAATTTCTTGATGTCGTTGTCACAAGAAACAGGTACCGTGGTAATAATGAAACTCTCAGTAACCCTCAGAGTGAGTTATTCCAAGTATGATTTCTGCCTGGGTGGATGTAAAGCTTATTATTTTCTCCTGTCTTGACACTACGGATCCAGTCTCTTTGAAAGCAAGGGTTTCTTCAGTATGCAGAAGGAGATTGTGCATGTGGGGCAGGAGGGATCGAGGCACTCAAATGAGACTCCTCTTACACTCTTTTTGCGACATGTGCAGCAGCTGGACACAGCAATGAGTGTCTCTCTTCTCTCTCCCACTCTCCCCCAGAGCTGCTGCTGATGTGAAACCACTCGTCGTTACGGCCAGTGAAAAGACTCCCATAAGCAGTGGTGGGTTTGCATCAGCTGGAGACAGGACTGAGGGAGGTCAGGAGATGGATTGATGATGGCTTTCAAGTTACAGCCCCTTCCTATCTTTTCCCTTTCCCTCTCCAGCAAAGCCTTGTGCAGGCTGATAGGCACAGACTAGCTGCCCTTTAGTCTCAGTGTCGTCTGGGGAAACCTCCCCTATCCCGATCAAAAGGCTGCAGAACTGAAATGCGCTGTACTGCCATCGTAGCTGTGACTTGGGAAGAAAACTGGTGGGGGAGGAGAAGAACAATACACCAAGTTATGAATGGGAGAGAAACACTAAGGACTTGTGCAAAAGCCCACCGTAACCAAAGTAGTGGTAGATTGCAGAGACACAGGTCAGGCTCCTATTACAGCCTTTTCGGAGACTAGAAAGCCTCACACAATAACAGCCGTGTCCAGCAGTCCCAGTCTCAACCATTTCAGCTCCAATCAGCAGCACCACAAGGCTCTCGTGGAAGAATGGGAGATTGTTTGCCACAAGAGTCAGGAGAGTCATTAGTCCCAACGAACAAAAGGAGTCATGAAGGATATTTGCTTGTCATAATCACCAGTTTGATGGTTTAAAGCATGTGCAGCAGCTTCACAATCTAAGAGAGATGCTTTCTGTTTGCAAACGTGATACCTAAACAAAGTTTCAGGTGGTCATCAGAGGATGCCTTTGAGGTCTCTGCAGGAAACCTAACAGTAAAATTCAAATGAGGTCACATGCTTTGCTGCTTACCTACAAGATTCTCCCAAAGGCCTCCCTGCTTCCCCAGCTTATAAGCCTAATTAACCCCTGCACCTCATTGCCGGGCATGGAATTTTAAGTCATTATGGGGATGTGTGGCTTCCTTACCAGCATGTCAAATTCTTCATGTCACACTCCAAGCGCTGGTATTTGCCTTCCACATCTTTGTTCAGTGTTGCAGAGGGTGGTCAGCTATCCACACACACAAAACCTCAACCAGAGGGATCAATTTACCAGCAGTCTTTGGACCAAGGGGAATAAAAATTCCCTAGAGGATCTTGCAGGTTTCTGTAGCACTGGAGCAGGACGCTTCAAGTCTGAGTTGTTCTTAGATGTTCTAAACTACTTCACAGGCATTAACTGTGCCCATTTCATACACGCAATCCTACCTTAACCAGCTCCCCTGAGCAACATGGATGGTGCGCGAGCTTTTCTGCATATTCAGCTGACTAGGGACAGCCTGAGGAATCTACACAGCTCCCACAACTCTTTACACATTCCTCATTAGAGAGCCTGGACTGAAAGAATAAAAAGAGTAACCAGGAAAAAAAATTTAGGACCAGCAAGCAGAGCTCCAGGAATCGGACAGGAGCTTTGGCACAGGCTGCCATGGCGCTTTCCCTCTCTGCAGTTGTCTTTCCATTGCAGCAATGAATGCGCAGTGATGATGCCCTTGGTCACCCCACCGCTCTCTTAGACTATCACATCAAGGCTTTTTCATGGAGTGCAGAAGTCACAGAGTCAAACCTCCTCAGGTAGAGAAGGACTCCAAACCTTCAAATCCCACCCCCTGAGTGGGTGCTTTCACCACTATATCAACAGGCAAAATGGCAGCAGAAGTATATGAAGCGTGTCCAAACACAGGACCTTAGTTTAAGAGAGGTTTCAGACCCTGAGTCACAGGGCAGATAATCCCAGACAACAATCTCACCTACTTATCTCTTGGTTTGCCTCTTGGTTGGTTTGGAGGACGCAGTGCTCAGCACACTAGATGTTGGTAAATCACATGGTTAAGCATCTATTTTCCCCACCGTTCTTTACACAAGGAATTGAGGAGTTGCTCAGTAATGTACTGAATTTATACAAATTTTAGTGTCCTGAATTTAAAATACTGTAAATTCCCAGAGCCTGAGCCAATCTGGAGAAGCTGCAGTCTCAGCATCATCGAACAATGCTGACATGAAGCACTGTCTGTCTAAACTTCTCTCTCCACCTTAAGGAGTATTTCAGTCCCCCATGGGGGGGGCATAGTTTTGCATTTCAAGGGAATCCTCATATACTAGAAATCCACCCTGGTTGCTGTCAGAAAAAGACATGCAAGTCTTTCACTGAATTGCATACTGCCTTGTACCATGCAATCATTGCAGTGGCCTTTGTGACATCTATTTTGATTTAACTCCACTTTGCATTTTTGTTGTCCTGTATATTGAGACAGCAGCAGATTTTTCTATTGCCAGTGATATACTGTTGTAGAAAACAACCAAGGGTACTAGCATGATTTTCAAAACGGTCAAGAATAAGCTGAATAAAAAAAAGACATCTTTGAGTAAAAAACTTAATAAATGGCATGCCAGTTTCTTTTTAACAATTCAGAAGACGATGGCACAAATTCTGATGGTACACAAACTATGCAGGTTCCTAAAGATGAACACTACAGCGATTTCCTATGTGTGTATTAAGACAGCCTCTATGAACAGTTACTGCTATTAAATGTTGACAGCCAATCAGAGACACAAGTAACTATTCTAGATAGTTTTAAACATCTTCCAAGAAGATATCACTGTCCTTTAACATTCTGTTTACACCAGTTGATTAACCATTTATATCAAGTACCTATTAGTCCTGTGACCGACCGAATAAAGCATTTGCCTTGACGCAGGAGTTTGCATCCACAAATCT
This sequence comes from Tetrax tetrax, assembly GCA_009806455.1. Classification (NCBI taxonomy): domain Eukaryota; kingdom Metazoa; phylum Chordata; class Aves; order Otidiformes; family Otididae; genus Tetrax; species Tetrax tetrax. The sequence continues at coordinate 108,397 of WHYT01014869.1, read as the reverse complement.
TACTTAGTGGGTGACTTTCCCTTTCTCTGGTTCAGTTTCTGCAGATATAAACCAGGGATAATGATAATGACCTCCTTAGTAATGCCATTAGGGATTTACTAATAAGCTAGTTATTATTGGGGAATAAAACTTCATGTGAGGAACCATTTATTAAAGCATCCCCACGGCTTATTCACACTCCATAAGTGATTTATGAATGGAGCCTTAGAGAGAAGATCGATGAAATGTGCACCAGTTCTAAAGCAGAAAAGATCCAAACCTCGTGGCCGCACTACCAGTGAATAGGTGTGCATCAAGGCATAGATATGCACAAATTCTCTGTAGTTCTTCATCTTTATGTCCCTCCTCAACCTTCCTCAGCTGCTGCTTCTGCTGAAGGAGGAGAAGGAGGTGAGGACTACTCTTTTAGCCCTTTCAGTGCAAAAGTATGGGATTCTTCCATGTTCATCCCTGTCATCAAACAAGTGACAAACACTTCCCCTGCAGCTGTTTCTGCAGCATTAGACCCATCAGTAACAAGGGAAAGGATGAGGAGGAACTGTGCTTGGAACAAGGATATGGGGTGCAGATGGAGGGAGCTCCCTCATATGGCCTGGAGCACACACTGGGATCTTTGAGACCACAACAGTGGTGAACAGTACACAAAAACCTCATCTCCCACCTTATTTTGCTTCTGCATGGACAATCTGAAATGTTAATAACATATTTTTTTTTCTTTTCCCTTCTGCCTAGTAACCTGTTTCTCTATAGGCTCTTTTCATCACACATTCCCATTTAAGCCTCAGCAGAGCACTTGGCTTGCCCAGCTGCAAAATTTGCTTGGACTGCAAAACTCGGAGATCTGATTAGTGCCAAATGTGGCTCTTCAGCTCCTACCATTGCCTCAGATTAGGATTTTAGCCTCCCTGTTCACTTCTAAAAATAGGAATTAATCACTGGAAATCACAGTAAGGTTGCAGGCTGAAAAACATTTGAAGCTGTTTTCTTCTACACTTCAGCTTCTTGAACTGTCCAGAAAGGACTCTAAAGAGTGGCCAGTCATGTTCTGTCATGACCAACAAGACATGGATATAGCAATTAAACAAAGAAGGGAGGATGGGTAGAAAGAGAATGATTATGTGCCTTGGGTAATGAAAACAACAAATCAAATGCTTAGTCCACGCCTAGGCAAGATGTCTAGAGGTACCCTAGTCCTGTTCTCAACCAAATCTCTGGTTCAACCAGAGTCTACCATTGACTATACCATAACCTAGATGACACTACTGGGAGGCTATTACACATGTCTGTGCATGGCAGGTCTCCTTAGTATCATTCTAGGGACTTTCCAAAATGGTGAGTGCAGACTGGATAAAGACAGGGAGTTACTAGGAAACAAATCTTGCTGAAGTCCCCTCTCCTGTGCAAAAATATAAAAAAAATAATCCTACCTCTTCGAAGCCTGAAGACCCTTGGATACAGTAGTCTGTTCATGTAATAGCAATCATGGTCAAGAGCTCCAGCTGACAGACAAAAAATTACATAGCTGCAGCAATGAATAAAGCAGTGCCAACCGCTACAGGATGCAGTTTCAAGTCATACAGGCTAAAGATGGTTGCTACACAAGGAACAAACTGTTGTAGTCAGATTACAGACATACAAATGTATGAAAGATGATAGATCACAGGTTTCATCCATCTCTGTCTTACAGCCAAAGGTCAGGATCAAACTTCATGTCAGAATGAGTGTAACAGGAGGCAGAAATCAAATTAAGTCAATGTTCTTGTGTATTAAGTACTGACTCAAGAACAACACTTTCTTAGCTGGAGCAGAATAAAAGCACGTCAAAGGAAGAAGAATGCTGAGCCCAGTGAGGATCAGTCTGCACTTGGGGAGCTGACGCTTCCCATAGTCTTGATCCTGGCCTGTCTCTTCATAGCCTCAAAACCTGTGCATTGAACCTTCACAAAGTGAAATCCATACCATCAATCTGTAGGAATGATGAAGGTCTATCATCAGTGGAAAGTGGCTCAGACGAAACCATGATTCATTTAAAAGTTCATATGTATTGAATAGAAATGGACACTCAGTTTCACTGTAAAACATCGGCCTTTCAAATCTCGGTGGTACGAGAAGCGGCAAAGAGGGTCTGGCTTTTCACAGAGGTCACATGCTTCAATTTGTTCAGAGCCAAGCAGACTGCTGAGTGGCAATGGCACTTCGAAGAGGAGGTGGTCGGGCAGTGTGCAGTGAGGTTAGCTTTGCAAGCATGTACTGGATAACTTTTTCCCAGCAAGGGAAAGAAAGGCTCTGATTCTCCTTTCATTTATACCAGCGTAAATAGCGTGAACTGTGCCAGTCAGCGAAGAGAATCCAGCTTAGATGAGAGAGTTAGTCCAGAGAGAGAGAAAATTTGTCATCCTGAAACTCCGCTCTGCAGGTGTTTCTGCTATTACAGATGTCTTGTATAAAGCCTCTAACGGCATGTAATTTAAATCCAATTGGGCCTAAGTAAGAACCATTGTGAGAAACACAACTGCCTTCTTCCTTAGCCCACTGATCTGGTGAGCCCTCGTTGCATTGTCAGGAGTCCCCGCAGCACTCGTGGTAAATGACTGGGGAGAGAAACCTCACGCAAACTTAGAAGACAAATTATATTAAAAATTGAAAGTGAAAAAGCAAACAACTCAACTGAGACTTGAAAGAATAATAGCTGCACTGTGTGCTTTTCACTCACAGCTTAAGTTCCTATGGCTGTTGGAAATACTAAGGGTTTGAGTTGGCAAATCTCTCGCATGCAGAATCCCTGGGAGTTAGGACCACTCTTTCCTAACTGTACTATTCTTACCGGCTCTTTCCACTGTATTCCTGCTTTCCTCTTACCATTGTAACACTACCTACAGTGGGCAAGCCCCAGCTGGCATCTTTTCCCCAAGATAGGTGCTTACACGACACAAAAAGCTGAATGAAAGTGCAAATGTCCTAAAGCTGGAAATCTTACTCAGGTTCCTATCCAGGGCCCATTGCTCTTGAGAGAACCGATTTTCCATGCTTTGTAGTCTGGAAGCAGTTAGGCAATGGTTTCTGCTTGAAGGTTTCCTGTCTTTGGGAAATTACTTTTGGATAGCCATGGCCTCAATCATGCATTCCTTTGGCCATGCATAGTTTTCTTATCCTGTATTTACACTGTGCTAACCATGGTGAAGCTGGAGCCTCTGCTCTCTGCTGCAATACACATCATTAATCATACTGAACTCTCCAATCAGTTGCTAGGAAGCTAGGGCTTCCACAGCTATGGGTGGTTATATCAGTGAGCCTCCAAGAACTGGCACCATCTCTCTGGTAGGGGCCAGGCACTGGGGACATAAAGCATAACTTATTTGATAAGGTAATCCCAGGGGATATACTGCATTCCTAAGCATAACCCCTGAGATATCCAGCCTTCCTAAGCTTGCCATGAGGTGAACGCCTCCTTCTGTACAGAACCAACCAGGCAATCAAATGCTGAGATATCTTATCACCAGACTTTCAAGAAATGCATGTCCAAAACCATTAGCAAAGCCTCCATCCTATCTCATTCCTCCTGTGTGACTTGTGCTCCCCTGATATATTCAGCTGTGGTGACCAGGGAGGCAGAGCTAAAAACCCACCCAGAGCCCTGTCCTTCACAAACAGTCAGGGCTGGCAATGTGCATGTCCTAGCCCATGCCATGCTGACCTACCGCTGCGATGAAACTGTTCATCTCTGTCCCTTTTGGGTTTGGTAACCAAAGGGCCTAATTTCACCAGAGGTGTTGGTGGGGGGTGACATGGTTCTAACAAAAGGTCTGAATAGCTATTTCCTATGCTCTTCCCATCTGAACAGCCATCAGAGCTGTGCATAGCTTTCTGGAAAATAGGCTCATTCTCATTCCTCTGATGGTTATCCTCACTCCTCAACACTTTTTTCCGGTGTTTGGGGAGAGACAGAATATTCCAGATCCCCAGTTCCCCTTACTGGGTCCAGCTCCACCCTTCAGGATCCAGTCTGCACGTGCTGCACCCAGCTCAGTGCCAGGATTACCATCACCATTAGCAAACTCTGCACCAGGTGGACACTGAGGCCTTCCTCGCTCATTTTTGCATGCTTACAAACTACCTCCCTGCACTTAAAACTAGATTACCCTAGCACTTACTGTATTTAAAGACTAGATCTCATAACGTCTATCTATGTTGACAACATATCCTATGCTTTCACAGAAGCACAGAAACTGTGCTAGTTTCAAGGGGACTTTTCTGTGCTAACGGATGTACCAGTATCTAGCCGAAGGTCTTCAGTCTTCAGAAATTGCCTGCAGCAAGGTCCCCGTGCTCTGTCCTTCCCATGATCCCACTCTCTATGAAGGAGGGAAGCTGTCCTCTGCCCATGGGATCCAGCTGCAACTCCTCCACTCAAGAACACTTCTGCAAGAGAAGCTGGTCGTGAAAGTCACCTTGTACATCCTCTTTGTCACCTGCCACCATGTACCTGAGAATCCTGTTGTGTACAAAGTCCAAGGTCCTGATGTAAGTTTAGGTTAAAGCCATAAAGGATTTTTTTTTTTAAACTGGTGACTAAGCATTCATCAGAAAATGAAATGATGTTGGGAGAAAGTGAGTGTAGGACCTACCCTTGTTTTAAAATTCAATTAGCAGCGCAACCATGATGAACAGCCCTGTGGTTATGTAGATTTAGTAAAGTCATTAAGATCTCAGATTACATGTGGTGCTATTTCCCCTCACTCTCCCTTTTTCTGCCCCCAGCAATCCTGCCTGTTTTCAGCCTATGACAATACGAGCGGAAACAAATCACCAGGGGTTAAACAGTCTAAATTGGATTACAGTCACACTGTTCAGAAAATAGAGTATTGCTGGTAATTGCATTCCATTGAATAAATATCTCTACATTAGTTTACATCACATTAGTATTCTGACAATGATTATTCTCATTGTAATTTGCCTGTATAAGTGTAACACCGAGTTCAGAATCCAAACAATTGATGTGTTCTGAGTGTCGGTATTTGTTTTAAAGATTAAACAGCATCCTGGTTGGACATTAATAAAATCTTAGATCAAAAAAATCCCAGACCCTTCTTCTTTCAGTCTTGCTGAAGAGTTATGAGCCAAATAATTCAAGGCCCAAACTTGTTCCTGCTGAAGTCAGTAGGAGTTCTGCTAATCTCTCTTGCTTCAGGACCCTCAAAGTTTCTTTTATTTATATCACAGTAGCCTCCTAAATTTGCTGGTTCAAAAATATTTATGGATAGTCTGTGATGCCTATTATCCAAGAATGCCTGTCTAAAATGATCTGGCACAGTTAAGGAGAAATTTTACCCTTGATCATTTCTCAGATATTTTATTCCAGCTTCTAGATAACAGCTTGTCTTAGAAATCTTCATAACTCCCTCCCTACCAGCCAGCTTTACTGTGACCACTGACTGAAGTCTCCAAGAGGTTCCCGGAACTGATCATCAACCACTTTGATTTTGTTCAGTGCCTGCTGTTTTTCACTTTCTCAGGGAAAGAGACGATGCCCTGACAGGCAGATAAAAAGGGACATAAAACAATAAAGGTAAGGAGTAATTTAGCCAGGTACTTCTCTAAGCTTTATGGGAGACACATCTCAAGTTTCTCAATTTCTTTGTTCCTCCAGCTGACTTTGTCTCTGAGACCTCTAACATTGCCCAGGGGAGTTTAAAGACCTCCAGCTCAGCAGGCTTGTCTAGCAACCAAGAGCATCACCAGTGTTCACAGGCCAGCAAACTCTGGTGTGGAACTAAGGAGATTAGAGAATGCAGGGGGAAACACTGGCAGTTAGACAGAAACACCACTTTATTCCTTGCTGCCAGGCTCAAGAACAGCCACATTACCCCATCGAGGACATTTCTTAAAGTAGCCCATAGCCCTCCCTTGAAAGAAATGCCCAATGGCTGGGTATCTTACACTGGGCATTTGTACTAATTATTCTTTTCCCTTGACATAGGTCCAGTAATTAAAAATGTCCCAGGAGAACTACACCATCCTTTTCTCTCAGCCCCTGAGCAGCAGCACAAGCTATAAAAGACGTAGTGATTCAATAGTACTGTGCAACTGTCCCAAGCTCCTATCTGCCTCATTTGTCATGGTTGTCAGAATGTTCTAGGTATTGACATTTCCATGTTTCCAGGAGAATATCTTAGTGATGATGACTTCTTGCAGCAGCACTTTGCATGGAAAAAGTTTTTGGAAAGACATGTCACTTTTCTTGCATAAAATATAAGAAAAAAAGACTGTGAGGGCAAAGGAAGAGGGGATTGACATGAAAGAATAGAGGCGAGTATGATGATCAAGACTTGAATTAGCTGCACCTGTTTAAGTATAAAGTTGAGAAAGTGGTCATTGTTTACAATCTGAACCTAATATTTGAATAAGGCTATCAATAATGGACAGCCGCTGGGAGGAAAAACCTACCATGGCTGACATTTTCCAAAGAATTATGAGACCTTGGAGTCCAATTTCCACAGGCCTCCAGCCTGTAATCTTGTTGATAAATCACTTCCCTATGTAGGACTTGATGCTAAACATTGAGAGCAACACACATTTTACTGCCAGTACCAAGTGCATAAGAGAGGAACAAAAGACGCTGCAAAAACTGTTATGAAACTGGAAACTGGGAGCAGTACAGGGCTGCATGAAGACAAAATACAGGAAGGACTCCAGCACTTCAGTTCTTTTCCTGGCAGCTGACACCACATATGCCAAAGACAGAAAGTGGCTGTTGGCAACGGTGACTGTCTGAAAAACAGACACGGAACAGAGCGCCACGCACTTGCTCTTAGCAGTATCTTATTCTGGTGTCGCTGGTGGGAAGATCTTGCAAAAATATTGCTATTTGTTGGAATCAAGTGTAATGTGAGAAAGTCAGAGGGGAGAGGGGAGAGAGATAGACAGAGGCCATCACAGTAGGCTCCATCCAGGCACAGGCACCATAAGAATCCTTTTGCACTACAGAAACAGACCATGGTGTCTGGAATCCAGTAGGCACAGGAGGACTGACTTAGTACTAAGGTCGGTAAGCTAATAGCAATGCTGCCAGAGGCATCAGCACCACAGCCTTGAACTTTTTGGAACATGAATATCCATTTGCACGTCCTGCTTGTAAGTACATCTTGAGCTCAAGCCAGGGACATGTATTTGGGGCTGGAGGAAATGAGGATGGATCTGTTCTCCACAGTCACTATTTTCCCTTCTGCCAGGTTTCCAAAGAGAAAAAGCAATTCTGCAACCTCTGAACCAGCAGAAGTCTCCTGTCTTCATTTAAGCAAAAGGCTGGATACTCTTTACTGAAGTAATTCCACCAATCTCCTTCTGCTGGAATCTAGCACAAGTCAGCCTAGCGTTGATAATAAAAGCTGGGGCCATGCTTACCAGAATGTAGGATAATGCAGCACTAATTCATTCTGGTTTTTAAAGGGGAGAGCTAATAACTTTGGTCAGGAATTTATGAAAAATGAACTTGGGGTACTGACCCAAGACACAGCACTTTGGAAGCTGGGGGAGAGATAAACAACCTATTGCATGGCAGCAACATTTAACTATAGCGAGAATGATGACATCTGACATCTGAGTCTTGGCTCAGTAGCTACAGATATCATAAAACCACCACGTGCAATTAGACACAATCTGTGATGTGTATTTCATAATAAGGGCAGAAGTGCCACAGCACAGTTACTGACTTCGTTCACAAACTACAAGCATGATCTTTCCAGGTCACAGTTAAGGTCTTTGTCTAGCAACAGCAAAAAAAATCTTCTCTTTCCTGACAGGTATTTACAATCTCCCCAAGGCTGAGTTAATTAGTCAGATTTTATTTTGCATATGACACTAACCTTGGGGGAAAAAAACCCACAGAAATAAAGTGGGAAAAAAATCTGTGTTCTAGAAAAGCAAAACCGATAAATCTGATCATGGTGCATTTTTTCATTAGTATGCAAGAATAAATCATATTCTAAATTTTTACTGAAACACAGTAATTGTCTGCATTTAAAACAGTCTAAAAATCCAATATGTTAGTGGTAAGTACTGCTTTTTGGATTTTTTTCGATGTGAGTTACAAATATAAAAATTTAGATCTGACCCCTCCTTCCCCAAAGCCATTACTAAAATCACATGCAAAACTGATCCTACTGGAAGCATAACTTGAAGCACCTTCACTTCACCTCGCTAAAGAAGGAACCATAATCCACGTGCTGGTCTCTGCTTATAAGCCATTTCTAAGAAACAAACACCTTAATCTTAGCAACCACAGGGTTTGGTAATTCCAAACAGAAGCTTTTAACAGAGAAACCTTTTTGAAAAAGTTAAAACCTAAGCAATCAACTTTTCAAAGCCTCTTTTGTGGAATGAATAAGGCTGCTTTGAGAAAGCTAGAAGACCCCAGACATGCATGGCACTCAGTGACTTCATTCCAGCATGGAAGATGCAACCCAGTTGCCCTTTCTCACAAACACTGAAAACAGCAGTACCAAATAGTCCATATTCCTTGAGAGTCAAGCTCTCACAGCTTTGCTTACAAGAGTAGCACCTTCTCACAATTCTGTTTAGATCAGTAGAGAATGGAGGCAACCTCTGGCCTTAAGGTATGCATTTATCTGGGATTTGTAATGCACATCTTTTCTAAGACCTGATGCTGCAGTAATTTTAGTACTGTGTTGAGCTTGGGTTTTGGACTTCACCCCATCAGTATCAATATGTTAGAATTTCTAATGGGAAAAGAATTAATGAAACCCTTGACCGGAAGAAGAGCATCACTGCTCAAACCTGTCAGTCCCATCATGGGGCAGGGACAAGGTCCCCTGGGTACCACAGGAAAGTAACTAAGAGGGTGCTGCTCACCATGGACAGAGTGCACACATGGTCCCACAAAGTACACACAGCTGGGGGAGAATCAGGGAAGCAGTTTTGTGATTTGTCATCTCTTAGATGACCTGGAATATCTGCAAGGACAAGAAAAGTTATTTTCTCAGATATGCATAGACAGAGACATTTCCACGAAGAAAAGTGTTTCTGCCTTTGAAGTCCAGGAAAATCAGAACTTAAGTATTTAGGAAGAAGAGCCTCGAGGAGTTTTATCTCTTCATAGAGTTTCAAACCGAGCAAAAGATTTTATCTACTTCTTCCTGAATCGGACTCCAGGATGGAGTTGAAAGAAGCTGTAAATTGGATTCACTGGATCTAGTAGGCATTATTAATAAGCAGTTCTACTGTGTCCTGTGAGAATCATAACTTGGGATGAAAGACACCTGCAGAGGTCATCTAATCCAACCCTCTGTGCAAAGTGAGTCTACTTAGATCAATTTGCTCTGGGATATATCCAGTCCAGTCTTTGACACTTTCAAAGGTAGAGATTACATAGCATCTCTGGGCAATTTATTCAGGTATTTGTCCACCCTCTTGGTAAAAAAAAAAAAATAAATCTTAATATGTGAAATGGAATTTTCGAGATTCCAGCTTGTGTCTGCTGGCTCTGTCACAGTCCTTCTCACACTGGGGAGACCAAAACTGAAGCAACACTCCAGACGCAATCTCACAAGTGCTGAACAGAGGGGAAAGATCACTTCGCTGGACCTGCTGGCTACACTTTTATTAATACAGCCCAGGATGCAGCTGGTCTCAGAAGGACATGCTTGAAATACGGCTATTACATGGCTTTAATTAGTCTGCACTGGAAACCTAGAACTAGTAATGTTTCCCTTCTACACTTACAAAAGAAGGTACAAGCAAGACTCTAAAAGGCCATGAATTGTTCGGAGTTCCTCATGGATGAAGAGTGAAATGAAAAAAAAAAAAAAAAAAGAAAAAAAGAAAAAGGAGTGACATTTCACAAGACCTGTGAATCTTGCTGAGTTTCATTAATACAAAAAACTGTTGTGTGACACAGTCACAGAGGCACTTTTTTAGAGGATCCAAAATCAGACTAATTTCCTGTTGTAACCAAGCTACAGTTCATGACAGTTCTTATCTTGAAGATACTACCTTCACCTGGATTTTATTGTTAGACCTTTGAACAAAGAAATGGCATCAACTATAGGAATTGTTTTGCCTGATTTTCTACTCTATACTAGCAAAATAACACTGTCCTGCTTCTGGTTGGATACTCTTAGGACCAGTAGACTGTAAATGCTAAAAAGGGAGAATACTCAGTAGAATTAGGTCGTTGAATCAGTGCATCCCTTGAAGAGCACAATACACACAACTCCATTCATCTCCTCTTAAAGTCAGTTGGAGTCTTTCCCTCAACTTAACTATGAATTGGATTTAGCTTATAACAACAAATGAAGGACATTTCAGGTGAAAAATGCCAATCTACATCTTCCTTAGAGGAGTGTCTTTGTATTGTTTATTCTAATACAAAAGCTGAACTGTAAAATGGTTTTGCATTGAAATCAGATTTAAGTTGATTGTTGCAGACACTTACTACAGTAAGTGTTTTGGTCCCTTGGCATGGTGGCCTTGCTGCTTTCCAAAAAATAGATTGTTCGTATTTTCCCCTACAGATGATTTATCTTTACCCACAGCTTTGCTCATGCTGTTATCTCCTTCATGTGGAACCATAAAACACTTAAATCAGAGCAAGAGAACACCATGCTGCACAGAAAGAGCCAAGAAAAGGGATTTGGTGTGGAGCTGACAACTTTAACATATACAGGGACTGTCTGAATTCAAGTGCTGCCTGTAAGCATGAGCATCAAGCCCAGTCTGCAGCTGGTACCACACGTGAGGATGGAAAGCATCATCAAACTGCTTTGAGTGATGCTGAGTTGAGACAAGTTCAGAGCCCTGCCCTGAGCCCCCCTCCAATGCTCTGACAGCCGGCGGAGGAGGATGAACTGGAATGGCCAAGGGGCTTCCCTGCAGCAGCTGATGTGATCGCATCAGACTCCTGCCTAGCAGACAGCCCAGGAAAGAAAAGAGGGAAGGGAGGAAAAAAAAAAAAAAAAAAAGGAATAAAATAGCAATGAACAGCACAGTGCTCACGCTGCCCACTTTCCCCAGTTGGAATCAACCCACGTAACCAGCCAGGAGAACATCTGTCTCCAGAAAGGCAAAGGCATACAGCTGTCAGTTCTAACAGGTATTAAAGTCATTATTATGAGCACACACATCATTATCCATAGAGCACTTTATAAATCCAACCCAGTAGTGCCATCCAGCCAGCTAGAAGCTTCCTTGACAGTAGATTCTACTAGGAATATAATTTTTATCTATTCACAGGATTGAAGGAATAACCATCTGCTCCTTCGTCTCCTCCTACAGGCACTAACAGAAAGGGCTTAGTGGAAGACAAGGATAATACCAATGTGATGCTTTCTTAAATAGGAACAACAGTGGCATTTCCTCATGCTTATGTGCTTTCTGCAAAGGGGCAGCAATTGTTTAACACAGCAACAACCATATCTGCTATTTGTCTACAAAGCTGGGTAGGTTGTCTCTAGGCATGCGTTTAACCAAGGTAGAAAATGGTTTTTGGTTGCAGGCAGTAAGGAATGAATTCACGGAGGTGACTTCAGCCTGCCCCGGCTCAGCTGGTCTGCTGCAGCCTCTGAGGTCTCAGCAGCATCATTAGCGAGTTACGGGAGAGGGATGCTTGCAGCTAACTGAAAATCACCTCTGTGGAAGGTGTTTGGCACGCATGCTACAGGTCATTTGCTGTACATTGTTTCCAGAGGCAGGCCTGGGTAAGGAGCCAAGGACCTCCCTGAGCACTGTGGACATCAGCAAGCTGATTCAATTTCAGACACTCCTACTGCCTGGGAAATGTAGCACTTACTTACCTAGCAATTTTCCTTGCCGTCTCCGTGGGCCTTGTTAGCAGGCACTCTGAGCACCTCAGGACCTTAATGGGTTTATTTATCTTTGCAGCTCTTCAGTACAACAGGTAGGAGTAGTTTCTGTTCACAAATGGAGACCAGAGGCCTGAAAGCATAGATCCTCCCATTTCAGAAGTCCAAATTCATTGCTAAAGCACCCTCGGTGCTCTCAAGGGTGTCATACTGCTCTCACCCAGCTTTGCGGGTGCCTCAGTCTCCTGGGGGGTACATGCAAAGTTGCCTCAGACTGATGCAACCTCCAGCCCACGAGCTTCCCCGAGCCCTGCCACAACACTAACACTCCAGAGCAAACCTCTCAGCTGCCTGCTCCCTCCTTGTCTTGCTCAGAAAATCCCTGTCCCATAGGTGTACTCATAACACACCTGGGGCAGATGCAGGTTCAGTCTGTGCAGCCATCTGTGCTGAGGGCTGTGGGCAATAAGAAATGTGACATGAAGCTCCTGAGAGACAGGATGAAGACAGCAGACCTCACAGATCCCCAGCTGTGGAGGTCCACTTTGTGGATTGCCATGTGGTCTGACATGATCAGCCTCATATTCTAGCGCAGACACCACCATCATCACAAGAGCCATTTGCTCAGTGGTTCCTCTGTTCCTCTCTGTTCCTCTTTAAAATGGAGGTATGAGCACATAGTCATAGAATGGTTTGGGTTGGAAGCCAGCTGCCCAGTGATGCTATAAGACACACTAAAGGTGGAGCTTCTGGAGAAGAAGCTCAGCATGAGAGAGATGAGAGATGCAAGGGACTAGTAGTTCTCATGCTGGAAAAATGCGTGTACTGTATCTCCTTCCTTGTTATGTTTGAAATATAGTTACTATTTTCTGGGAGGAAGAAAAAAAAAAAAAACAACAAAAAAAAACCCCAGACTGCATTTTAATTAAGCTTTGCCTGCTGCTCAAGTCTGTTTGATAGCAATTCCTAAGAATCCAGGCCTCTACTGACATATAAATTACTCCGTTTTCATTTGCTGGAATGCACCAATTAAAATCTCACAGTGGAATACCTTCTTCCGAGATACAGCTTGGACGCCTCAGTCAAAAATTTGGTGGCTTTGGCAATCGCAGAAATTTATTTTGCCACGGATCACATCGAGTCACAAATTACAATGTTGAAAGTAGCTAATGGAGCCAGAAGCTTCCAATGAATTTTAGAAAAAATAGTTTGCTGATGTGATAAACATAGCAGGCAGAATTTCCCCTCTCTGTTCTCAAGATGCATGTCTCTCTCTGATCTACAGCTCCTATCACTTTCAGGTCTTGAATATATGGTGGGCCATGCTACTCTATATGGAATACAAAAGACCATACGTTCAGGAGCACCTCTTGTTGGTGTCATCAAAGGCTTACAGGCTAAATGCAGATAAAACCTTCCTGACACCAGAGCCTCATTATCTCTCTCATATTACATCAAATATCATGAATCTCAAGTTTTAGAAATATCAGAACTCTCATGATATTTGTCCACATTTTGAGGTGCATAAATTTTTTGGTTATCTGAATTTACAATCTTTCTCCTGGAGCCATAAGCAGAGCCAGCGAGTAGTGACAGCTCCATGCTTTTTTCACACATAAGCCCAAACACAAGTCACAAACTAGTTGTGCCCCTTCCTAGGTCACTTCATGAGGCCTGGTCCCACAGAAGTATCAGCATGGCTCAAAGACAACAGAAACCCAAGAGGAGATGACATCTAATAGCATTTAGGTTACAGCAGTCGTGCAGGACATGTGAGACCCAGAGGCTCAATGTCTTCCTCAGAAGACAGGGACAAAACTCTTCCATGAGCATGTCCTAACAGCAAAACTTTCAGATGTCTCTGATGGGTTTCTCTGAATGACTCCTGATTAAGATATTGCATGATTGTGAGACATCTGAATATTCATAAGAGAGGACCTCAAAGCACTCTCATCCCCTTCCTGCAACTGATCTAAGAGCCGTTGTCATTCTTTTCTTTTTTTCCCCTGGCTGAATGGGTATTTAATGAGCCCATACAAAACTGAACAGCTTCACTGGGGCAGAGAGAGCACAACTCACTCAAAAATAGCCTACAGTCTGGCGGCTTTCAGTGCTCTCCTGGGAGATATTGGTTCAAGTTCCTTCAGTGAGATGAGAGACTTCAACCTTTGTCTTTCACACCCCAAGGAAGCAATCTGAAATATTAATGCTTTTTGTTAAACTGACGTGGCACCATTTTCCTCCTGTGTGTGAGAAACAGGCAACCTCATCAAAGCACTTAACCTTGGGAGGGTATTAGGCTGTGTAACGTGAGTGAGAGGAAGCACCATTTTCCAAAAGCTGTCAGGACACTAACTCTATTTCCTATTCCCCACCCAGGCATGCCAGCTTTGACGAATATCATTTTAGGTGGCACTCCTGGCATTATAAGAACTTGGTGCCTGACTCCGGGATGCAGCTTCCACTGGAGGACAAAGAGGCAACAAACAAAATGTTACAATTCTGAATCCAAATTTCCTTAGTGGACGTAGCTATGGTTGTCATGGAAGAACACCATCCATCAAGGAGCTATCAGGTCACACATCTCCCTTAATTAAGGGCACGATTGATTTCTACAGAACTCCACAGAACAACTTCCATTGACTTCACTAGAAAGTAGTTCTTGCCTCCAATGCCCCTAATTCCACCATGGTGTTTAAGAACTCTAGTTTTCTAGGTCTATGATGCAGTAGAGTGCTTACAGGCCAAATGGTGCATAGTTTATCTCAGCTCTCATAAAACTCTACTGAAAAAAGAAATGGAAGCTATTAAATAATTCAAGGGTGTCATAGCCATCAGCTGGCTGAACACCTGCAAAACACAACATGCTTACAGAACATGATACTAAACCTTGTCTTACTCAGAAGCACTGCTCTCTAAGAAAAAATATAAATGTATAACAAGAAAACTTATTTCTTCTCACACTGGATATCTTTTAACAATAACAACGTGAACACAGAATTTCACACCTAAGTAAGGATGAACAGTGGTATAAAACCAACATCACCTTTTTAATCTCTGGGTGTAAGATGAAAATAAGGTTAAAGATAAGATAGCATTGGGGCAACAAAGTATCTTCGATGCCTAATTTGCCTAAATTGCCTGAGCAACCAGATCTAGTCAGGGATGTCCCTGCTTCTTGCAGGGGGGTTGGACTAGATGACCTTTGAAGGTCCCTTCCAACTCTAGCCATTCTATGATTCTATGATTCTAACTCTCAAAACTAGATAGCTTAACTTTAAAGCAACCAGAGCTAGCACTGCCAAGGTCCCTGGATCGTATCAGCTCCATGGTCAGACAGACAATAAATGCACCTGCTCCATTGATGGTCCACAGTCTTTAAGCCAAGAGGTGCAGTCCCCTCTGTGTTCTGTATACGCTCTGTGGAGCAAAGCAGCCCCACAACTACATCTGGGTTTTGTCTAGGGTGGAGTTTTCTCTCCAAAAGAGAATCTACAACAAACAAATACTTATACAATCTGGATCAGAAAGTGACTGGGAGCTGGGAATGACCCCAGGGAGGTACTGTATTTAATAGTATGGCATCCCTGTTGACTTTTGGAAGCGTTCAAGCACAGCTGTAGCTGTGGTATCCACAGTGTTCCCTCTGTGACACGTGCACAGGGCTGAATATCTCAAAACTGGATAACAAATGCCAGCACACTGAGCAAGCAGCCATCTAATCGAGGAGCCTCCAACAGTAAGGTCAGAGGTCTGTCTTCAACTCTGCCCTGCTGCAGTTTGGTCTCCCAGCTCAGCAATTGCACAACCATTCCTGCCTCCACTCTGCATCCATAGACTGGGTAAGATAAGCACCGAAGACCTTTTTCTTTCAAAAGCTACGCAAGAGCTCAGTGCTCTCTCCAAAAGCAGTCACTGAGACAGCGTGTCACTGCCACCAGCCCCCATCCCTTGTGCTAAACTGTGGAGTTTAGCTGCTTTGAGGCTGAAAGGTTAAGCATGCAGAAGTTTTAAGCATCATAATTTTAGGCACCAGCCCAGGTGATATATAAGCACTGTGAGTCCTTTGTGGATTTTCCACCCAATGCCTTACCTGCAGGTGCAGTATACCATTGTGTGTGTGTTTTATGACACAAAAATACTCGCCCATGGTTTCTGATCCTAGAAAGCAGCAGATTGATCAGAGAATGTGGATTCTGAGGCACAGTCATTGAAAGGAAACTCAAAGAGATCAAAGAGATCAAAGCAGCTGAAAAGGTGCAGAAAATTAAGCACTGGGGTGAGTTGAAGTAGACAGGAAAAAATGAAAGAACAAGATAGAGAGCTGCACATGTGTGTGGATGTGCACACACACACGAGTGACTCCTCTGGGCAATACTGAGTTTCTGCTCCTGCACGGACACAACTTTCCATACATTGCAGCAGATTCAAAAGGAAACTTGGCTGTCAACATAGGGCTGCCAAACCATTTTAGCCAAGAAATACAACTGCTCCAAAGATAGTAAGGTATGGCACTGAGACACTGCTTCCAATACAAATGGGAGAACATGGAAAAGTGACTTCTATGTTCAGTCTAGCTCCTCCTTTAGGGTACTCTCACCTTTACACAAGCCCATCCTTAATTACTGAAGCAATTTCACAAAGCTCTGACTATAAGGCAGGGCCCTCTTTTGTCCAACAGCAGCTATAGAGGAGAGAACTGTAGAGTGAAACAGGCAGTGCTGAAAAACAACATCAAACACATTTTGGAGGTTTACTCAACTAGCCTTGGTCTAGTCCTGCACCTGGAGTACATCTACTTTGGCTGAACGTCAAAGGAATGCGTGTGCGCTGTTTGAAACCACAGCAGGACGCAAACTGAAGGGGGTGTGTGTTGGGGGTGGGTGTTTGGGAGATTCGTTTCAAAAGCACACTCCGATGTGCTTTTCAGTTCTCTAAAATGCTCCTGTCGACAAAGTCACCCAGGTGAATTCAGAACAAAAAGGTCCTGATCCGGCTGCCTGTCACCTGCTGCAACCGACCCACCACCCTGAGCACAGCAGGGCCCGCACCCCCCCAGCCCCAGCGGCAGCAATTCTCCCCACCCCAAAGGGCAGGTCTAGATTTGAAACCACAGAGGCATCTAATCCAACGGAAACGGTATTCTTCGAGTTCGTGGGCTGTGCCCAGCACCCCGGTGACACTACATTTGTTCCTTCATTCGCCGTTGTTCAGTCAATCCTCAGAGCAGCGGTGATGC
This sequence comes from Tetrax tetrax, assembly GCA_009806455.1. Lineage (NCBI taxonomy): Eukaryota > Metazoa > Chordata > Aves > Otidiformes > Otididae > Tetrax > Tetrax tetrax. The sequence continues at coordinate 91,342 of WHYT01014869.1, read as the reverse complement.
AGTTGGGTTTGTAAATTACAAGACAACAGACAAAGAGAATACATGAGACAAAATTAAAGACATTACTCCTAGCTCCCATAAATTATCTCTGCAGTCAATTTTAACAGTGTGGGTTTACCAGTGCATGTTAAAATAGTACAAATAATAAAACCACCTAGCAAACTAACTAGGCATTAATGAAAAAGCAGAATATTGTTTTGTGCTCTCCAAAACACAGAAAGAAAAATATTCCCACCAGTTCTGATAATGCCTTTCCAGGGGGAAAGAATCATAATCTTCTATATTGAAAAAGAGAGTAATCTCTTGCAGTCGGAAAGAAAATAAATTAATAAAACTAATTAGGCGCTGCGCTCACGGAGGAGTCGAAGGCACTAAGTCAGCCCAGGAGAGCCGGGCTCTCCGATTTTGTTCGCTTCACAACTTCCCTGTCATTGTTTGCGGCCCCGAGGAGGCACCTCCCGCCCCTCCGCACCCCCGGGGGCTGCGCGGAGGGGGGGCTGCGCGGAGGGGGGGGCTGCGCGGAGTGGGGGCTTCCCTCGCGGGCGGCCCCGCACCGGGGCTCCGCATGGCTTCTCCCAGCCGTCCCAACCAAACTCCGGCTCCCAGTTCCTGCCCTCTCCCTCCACCAAACTGGCGGGTTGGGCTGCCGCGTGGCGCCGCTCCCTTAAAGGGGCCGCGCGCGAGCGTGCCAGTTCGGGTGCGAGCGCGGGTGCAAGGCTCCGCCGAGAGCCCTGCGCCCGGCCTCCGCCTGCCAACCAGCCTCGGCGGGAAGGAAGGCGTTTGGCGTGGAGGAGAGGAGAGAGGAAAGAAGGTGCGGGGAGGA
>WHYT01014869.1:13066-90499 GCA_009806455.1 Tetrax tetrax | reverse complement strand
GGGGGGGGGGGGGGGGGGGGGTGTCTGCACCCCCCTGAGGGGCTCCCGCAGGGGCCGTGGGGCAGTGGGAAGGGGTGGGCTGCGTGTGAACGGGGAAGGAGCCGTGCCCGGCCAGCCCCGCGTCTCTTCTAGAAGCCGCTCACCCCTGTCCCTGCCTTCATGGCCCCGCTCTCTTGTCTGTCGTTGCAGCAGGCATGGGGAACCAGGTGGAGAAGCTGACCCATCTGAACTACAAGGAAGTTCCGACGGCAGACCCGACAGGTATGGACAGAGATGAAGGGCCCAGGATCGGGGTCTCCTACATCTTTTCAAATGATGATGACGAGCTGGAACAGCAGCAGGATTCGGTGCACGACCTGGGGGGCGAAAACCCTGCCCTGCAGCCCTACGATCCCCAGCTGCATGAGGTGGAGTGCTCAGTATATTACCGGGATGAGTGTATTTACCAGAAGAGCTTTTCTGAGGAGGACATGCTGCCAGAGGAGGGTGATGAAGGAGGCGGGGGACATCTGAGCACCTACACCCCGGAGAACCTGCTGAATAGGTGCAAACCGGGTGACCTGGTGGAGTTTGTGTGCCAGGCCCAGTATCCACACTGGGTGGTTTATGTTGGGGATTTTCAAGTTGTGCACCTGCATAGGCTGGAGGTGGTGAACAGCTTCCTCACCGATGCCAGCCAGGGCAGGCGGGGTCGCATTGCCAACCGGCTGTACCGCTACAAACCCCTCAGCCCGGCCGTGGTGGTGCGCAACGCCCTGGAGCAGGTGGGTTGCAAGGACCGGGACCTGAGCTGGAGAAACTCTGAGTGTTTCGCTGCCTGGTGCCGGTACGGCAAGCGGGAGTTTAAAATCGGCGGGGAGCTGCGCATAGGCAAGCAGCCCTACCGATTGCAGATCCGGCTGGGTGACAAGCGCAGCCACACGCTGGAGTTTCAGAGCCTGGAGGATCTGATTATGGAGAAGAGGAGAAATGACCAAATTGGTAGGGCTGCTGTGATCCAGGAGCTCTCCAGCCACCTGCAGGCTGCAGAGGAGGAGGAGGAAGAGGAGGAGGAAGACCATCATCATCCAGGTGGTCGGACTGCTGTGGAGTAGCAGCCTCAGCACCACCATGCTGCTTAGCCTGGGTGATGGGGATTAAAACTGAAGGCTGCGAAATTGAGCTGTTATAAGCCCTTTGGGCCGCTTCGGTGCAGCTTCATTCCAGTCACATGTGAAAGGAAGGGGGAAAGCTGATTAAGTGTTTGTGCTTTAGTACTTAACTCCTTCAGTGCTCAATGATAAAACCACTGACTATTTGTAGAGGATACAACTCAGGGCAATTCTATCCCTCTCTACTCCCACCTCTTTCCCTTCCTCTCTGCCCTCTTCATGCATAGCCTTTCCTTCAACCATCTGCCAGTAGGCCTGACCCTACAAGATGCTAAATGCCTTTGACATCTACTTATCAGCAGAAGTTAAGAGTATTTAATGCTATTAAGAAGGAGCCAACAACTTTCAGGACATGGCCATGTAGCTCTGCGTACACTGTTAGTTTGGTAGCTGAGAAGCATGAGGATACTGTTTTCCCTTCTCCTCCCCTGTTTCCCTTCAGTTGTGGCTCCCGTCGGTATTGCAACAAGCTGCTTGCTTGCCTGGTGTGAGGTTTCATGGATTGGTAGCCAACCCCGTGGAAGGTCTAAGGGAGAAATCTCTGCTAATTTTAATGAAATGGGTTTGATGTGCCTGGTGCCCTTAATTGATAGGAACCTGCGGGTTGGCTGGGGGACCTCCTCCGTTGCTATCAGTGTGTGGCTTTGAGAACAGAAGATGTATTTGTTGCTGACTGGTCCCAGGGGAGGAGGAAGTTTGCAACCCTGATGAAGGAGTCTGCGTGTTGGTGTGTGCTGGGACTCTTACAGGCAGATACCGAGCTATGCCAGTGCGCGTTACAGGCTGCCTGCCTTCCCCTAAAGCAAATGGCAGAGCTCCCGGCTGCATCTGTGGTACACATCAAGGTGGTAGAAGCAGGTTGCTCATGTGCAGGAGTATGTCCTGAGTAAGCTGCCCCTCGAGAGGGTGGCCTTTTGGCTGGGCACTCCTGGCCATGAGTGTGTCACAGGTTCTGCACCACAGTAAACACAGCTGTGATGGGAGGGAGCACAGGCTGGAAGGCATCGTGGGCAGGAGGGTTTGGGTGTTCCTTTTTTCCTTTGTTACCGCAAAGCAATTTCCTCCTCATAAGCGATTTTGTTTCCTTTTTTGTTATTTTTTATGGTATGCAGCTGAGCTATAGTGTTAGAGAAAAGGAGAGGACATGCCTCCAAAGTTGTGCAAGTCCCTGATTAAACAGGAGGGGAGGGGGAGTGCAGTGCTGCCTGCCTTGAATATTGCCTAAGCTTGTTTTCAACCATTGAACTGGTCTCCCACACAGGCAGTACTGTCAGATCTTTGTCCTGGGATCTGAAGTGTGTGAGCAAACACTGATTTGGAGGCAGTTTCTAACACAAAATTCCTTCCTCTTAAAGCACAATAGTGATGAGGTGAACTTGAAGATAAGCTTGAGTTCATTTAAATAATGGAAACTAACAGTGTGGTGTAAACTTGGAGCATAGTTAATAGTCTTCCCTGCAGTTGTTTACAGTTATACCACAAATAGCAAAGTACTCCGTGTCCTTTCCACCCCTGAGACGGGAGCAAAGTTTGTCATTTAAGAAGAGGTAGATACCAGCTTTTGATTAGTTAAGACTATATGAAGCAACTTTGCCGATGTGATCCAATAAGTTGTGATGTTGTTTTTTTCTGCCTAAAATACACAGGCTAGGAAAAAGCTGTGAAAGATTACTTCATTCTCACTTCAGGAGGGGAAATAATTTTTAAGGTTATGCAAATACACCATATACTGTTTCCTTAATGACGCCCATGATCTCATTTTGGGCTGTGAAATACTCAAATCCAAAGGAGAGTTTAACACCAAGCTCCCTTAGAATGCTATAGCTCAAGTGTCTATACTAAGTGTTTGGGTTTTTGTGTTGGATTTTTTTTGTTTGTTTTCCTCCAATATGCAATTGAGTTACACTCAAGTTACTGTGGTTATCAAGCAGATGTGCAACCTTGCTTTGAGAGCATAACTATCCATATCTAACTGTAATAGAGTTAATATGTGGATGTCTGCATATGGGTTTTGCACAACTGCTAGTAACCACAAGAAACAGAAACAATTACTGAAATAATCCGAAAAAGAGTGAAGGAGATTCTCTCTGTTGTACTGGCTGATAGGAGACAACTGACGTTATCTAGACCATGAGTAAATGTCTGGCTGTGGTTTCTTTCCTACTGAAACCTTGTATATAACAAAGTTAATTTCACTGTGTAATATAGGTATGTAAAATAATATTTTCTTACAGATATTTTTGAAAGTTAAAAAAAAAATCCCTTCATAACCTTGCATTTCAAAGTAAGTTGTTATGCACATTATTTCCCAGTCCTCTGAATGGATTTATTTTTCATTAGTGATCTAAAGTATATTCTCGGTCATAAAGTATAGAAACTGCTATAAATGTCAAATATTATGTATCTACAGGGTACTAAACAGTAAACTAGTTGTGAAAATACTTTCCCTTGTGTCTGAAACATCAGAACTATGACACTTAGCCATTTCGCTGCTTTTAAGATGCCCTGCATAGTCTGGCTTTTTCTGTTCTTTTTTTCACTTTTTTTGTTTAATAAAAAAAAAGGACCAAATCTGCTTGGGAATGGAGAGCAAAGCTTCTTTGACCAACTGAAATCATGTCTTGTGCTGATCTCAGTGCTTCTCTGTACCGGTCATGCCTTTTGGGATAAATTCCCACCCAGGAATAGGGCCTTAGCAAAGAATCCCAGAGCTTGCACTGCCTTGCTCTGGCAGGGAAAGGGGGGAGCTTGCCTCACAGCAAAGCAGAGTCTGGCACGCATTCTGCTGTGTTATAAAACCTATCAGCTCCTCTGACACCTGGGATGCAGGTGTTCAGTATTTAAAACATAGATATCTGGAATCTTTAAATTTCTCTGTTTAGGGATTTAATCTGTCTCCTGGCATTCCATTATGTGTAGAAGTAGAAGAGAGTGGGAAGCCTGGATTTTTTTATTTATTTTTTTTTTTTTTAATTTAGTCTGGAAGAGGGCTACCTCTATACAGGAATTTCTTATTCCAGCAGATAAAGATGCAACTGTTGAATCTTTAACAAGCACATCCTTTTTCCCTTCCTGTTGGTTAGGCGGTGTCATTTAATAGGTGCTACTAAACACCACTGCAAACGTCTCTAAGCAGTCTGGTTTTAAAGCCACGGACCTGTAATGAGGTGGATGTGAGGACAGGCATTGCTGTAGAAGCACATCACAACTGCTTAGTTTCTTGTCTTTGCTGTACTTTACTGAATTTCTGTCTGCAGATTAGGCTGAGGTTATTCTAGAGATTGATTTTAAACAAAAAGATCTCCGGGGAAAACTGACTTTTTTGTGGTTGTGTCTACTTCAAGACTTTTGTGTAAATCACAAAAGAGAGGGGAAAAGAATAAAAGTGCTTTTCTCTGCAGCTGCTTCTTTAACATACAGAAATTCAGGTGTGATCCTTCTGCAGAACTTCTGCTTCAGCAAAGCTTTTAAGCCAATACCGAAGTTTGGAGTTGTGAGACCCTACCATGAGCCACTTGAAAATCAGTAGGAGTATTTATGTGCTTGAAGTTTAGTGTATATTTAGATTTCTTTGTGAATAAGGGCCTGGAATTTCAATCTGAGGTCTCCGGTGGGAGCGTGGAGGCTCTGAGGTTGCGTAATCACTGGTGGCGGACAAGCAGTGCTGTGAAAGCTGTTTCTCAAAGGGCCTCTTGTCCAAACAAAGCTTGTGGAACCCAGCCCAAACTTTGGCCTCGGTTCCCCCGTGGAAATCCAGGAGCCGCGCTGATTCGGTGGGAGGTGAGAGAGGTGTGTTACATGGGAGTAGTAAACTAAGCTGATGGTCGTGCTACAGACTGCTCTCTGGTATCTTTGACCTGTCATGCTTGAACTTTCCCTTGTGTTTTTGACGTTTAAAGTTAATAATATAATTTGTTTTACAAGCCCTCTGATTGTGCAAACACTTAATCATCTGTACGAATTTACTCATTTGGGCATACCTACCACTACTGATAGGGTGACTGCTGTGAATATCATTATGCACGTGTTAAGGCTGGTAAAGCTGAGCCCCAGATGTGTAAACGTAGCTCCAGCTAGGAAATGTGGATGAGCAGTCTTATTTCCCTGGAGTATTGGTGTGTTTGATGCAAATAATGTCTTGGAAAAGGTTTAATAGTAAAACCTACAATTATCCTTTGATCGAGTAATATTAAAAACGCAATTCAGACGTTCACCTTCCATGGCAGTGAAGAAGGACATAAACTGAAGGCTGTTTCAGGTTATCCCTGATTCTGTGTGAATGCAAAGTATTGATTACAGCAGCTCACTAGAGCTCACCTGCCCAACCTAGTAGGCAGGGAAAATACCCAAAAGCTGATTCAAAACCTGTATTTTCTTACTTGGGAAAATATATTCTTCAGACTGAAGGACCCTAGACTGTGGAAGTAAACTTTAAATTGTTTTGTATAAATGAAGCCCTAGGCAAACTTCTTAAGTTTTGTTCATTTAAATTCAATGTTCCACTCTCAGTACTAAAGTAGGCAATGTTATGTGGTGAATATATTTCATATTTTGAATGTAATAGTGGCTTGCTTTTTCTCTTTTCCTTTGGTTAAGTTTTAACAAAGGTCTGTCCTTGGGTGTGTGAAGTGTATTGTTGAGTGGTTTCCCACTTGTGCTTTTCTGACAATTAACAGTACCAACCATAATTCTAACAGCCATGTAGGAACAAATATTTTTTGAAAGCAAAATTTTAATTTTATATAACAGATCAGAGACTAGTAACTAAGTAGAGTTAGGAAATACATTGTTTCCAACAGCAGTTTCTATTTGTAAGAAATCTACTGTTAATTGAGCGTGTGTTGACTACTCTTATATATCAATGGGCAGTGATAAGGACAGATGTACTGTCTAATGGGCTTAGACTTTCAGATCTGACTTATTTTTTTTTTAACTGTGGATCAGAAGAAATCGGGATCACTTCCAACACCAGTGGTGTAGATGGTTCTTTTCCATTAATATTGAATTACAAGCTTTCTTTAAATGCACACTGAAACTCCTGACACTGTAACACTTCATGCAATCATCCACAATAACAGGTGTAATCACAAAATGATTTTTTTTTTTTTCCACCATGAGCGTTTTCTGTAGTCTGTCTCTTTGTCAGTAAATGTTGAATTGTTAGTGCAAATATCTTCTTTTCCTGAGAAAGAAGTACAGATCATTGATTGTACCATTTCCTTCAAAATGAAGGGCATTGCATAGTAACTAAAAAGAAATAAAAGATTTATAGTATCTTTTACAAACTTTCTTTTCTTTGTTTTTTTTTTTGTTTTTTTTTTTTTTTTGAATGGTGTGTTTTTCCCCAGCTTTTTGTAAAACTAGTGATTTCTCATGATGGATGCATCAGACACAAAACAACCAATGTTTTCACTGATTTCACATGTCAGGTCAAAATCTGCCTCTTCAGTTGTGTTCTTGCTCCAAAGAGGGAGAAAGAATAATCTCTGTACAAGGCCAGATCATCAGCTGCTTAATAGGCAATAGCTATATTAAATCTGATGAGGATCTGGTCCATAATTTAATTTTAAGTGGAAAATGAATTCAGCAGAAGATCATATAGTATTAGTTGGCACCCAGGCTTCTCTCGTCTGCCAGCAATTGTTAAAGGAACAGATGTAGTGTCTGTGAGAGGGAGAAATGAGAGAACATCAGAACTCAAGGGGAGTTTTTGGAAAATCTGTACAACTGTTCAGTTTGTGTGATGTTTTATCTCTTGAAGCTCCAGGGATGGAGTGAGATCTATGTTCAACCTGCACCAGCCGCAGGGATGTTTCTACTGAAGGTGATGAGGGTGGTTCATTGTAGTAAGACGTTATATCCGTAGGGTAATGATTCTTAATTCATCAAAGCCTTCCACTGTGTGCACATCCACAATGACAAAAACAGTGATACAACAAACAAATCCTGCTTCTCCCCGAGATCCTGACCAGAAAGAGCAATTTGAATCTCACACAAAAGCACCAAGTCAGCTCAAGCAAGAATACGTTGAGTGAAACCTGAGGAAATTTAGCTGTAACAAGATGAAACTTCTGCTGAAAGTACTGGTGGAGCTCTTCTGTGGGTTGCAGTTGTCCTTGACAGCCTTCTCACAGGTGTGACAGAGTGAGACAAATTCTTCTAACAGGAACAGCAGCTTTTAATGCTCAGGGCCGCAGGTGGGATTCCACCATAACATTTAATTCCTTGCTCTGGCATGGTGACTTTGAACAAGATGTGTGAGGTACCCAGCTGTGTTCTATATGATTTGTGAGAGTGCCTGAATTTTCAGGTGTCTGATATTAGATCTGACAAAGAACATGAAGAACCAAAAATGTGAGCTGGGTGCCTGAATCAATACCTGAAAATCCTTGCTCAGCTGTCACCTAGCATTGGAGGCTGCTAAACACTGAAGCTTGATGTTTTATTTTTCCCCCCCCCCCTACTTCTTTATTTACTATATTTATTCACCATAGTATTTCCAGAATCTTGAGGTTCTAGGCCTTTATCTCACCCGGAAGTTTCTCTAAGTAGATAAAGTAAAACATCTTGTGACTTCTCTCAGCCTGTGCCCATATGGAAGGAGATCCAGCAAGCAGGATCCTGCCTCACATCCTAGTGGTGATAGGAAGGTTGAATCTGTCATCCCCAGGTAGAAGAGTAAATCAATTTTCAATCTTCTTCCATCCTGAAACATCTCTACATCTCTAGGACATTGTATAAAGGAAGGTTGCCCACCATTAACACCCCCTCAGGTTGTCTTCATAAAGGAAGGCCAGTCTAAGTTTTCATTTACAAGAATGGTTGCCACTCACTCACTTACTCCTAAGAGCTCTGAACTGCAGCAGAAGGCAGTTCTTGTTAGCCAAGAGTAAGGTGCCCAAGCACTAGAAGGGAGGAGTGGAGAACAGTGGACTTGCAGAATCCCAGGAAATCCTTAAGGATGGGAGGGACCTCTGGAGATCATCTGATCTACCCTCCTGCTTAAAGCATAGGCAACTCGAGCAGATTGCTCCAGGCTGCATCCAGCCAGATTTTTAATAACTGTAGTGATGGAGACCAATGACCTTTCTAAGCAACCTTCCACCTCTTATATGCTTTTTTTTAAATGTCTGAGTTTTGTCAAGAACTCCTTGATCATCCATGACATCTTTGCTTGACTTCTTGCACATAGGGATGGACCATTCTGGAGCTTGGAGGAGGTGATTGATGAACATCAACCAGGTGTTATGGACCTCCTCTACAGGACTCTGTCCATGGGATTCTTCAAAGCAGATCCCTGAGCAAGGCAAAGTCTGCTCTCCTGAAGTCCAGATTGTGATCCTACCTGCCTCTGAAAATTGTGAACCACACTATCTTGTGGTAACTGCAGCCAAGGCAGCCTGGGACCTTCCCATCACCATCACCATCACCAAATAGTTCTTCCTTGTAAGCTCTCCAGAGAGCATCTCACCTCATTGGCTCCTTCATCCTGTGTCAGAAAGTTGTTATCAATATACTCCATAAGCCTCCTGGATTGCTTGTGCCCTGCTGTGTTGCCCCTCCAGCAGATACTGGGGTAGTTCAGGTCCCCTGTGAGGAGCAAGGCCTCCAATCATGAGGCTTCTTCCACTTGTCCACTGAAGAAGGCTTCATCTACTTCTTTCCAGTCAGACAGTATGTAGCAGCCACCCACTACAATGTTGCCCACATTGGTCTAACTGCTAACCCTGACCCATAAGCTCTCAGCAGCCACACCACCCATCACCATGCACAGCTCCGCGTCTTCCTGCTGCTTTCATGTAAACATCAAGTTTACCTCCTCACCATCCCGGTCTGTCCTTTCTTAAGAGCCTGTATCCATCCACATCTCTGTGATCCCAGTGAGATCATAACCCTGCAACTGCATGCAAACCTCCAATTCCTATCATCTCCATGCTCCGTGCATTAATGCAGAGGCACTGCAGAGAGGCCCCCAATGTGCTTATTTCCCAGCCAGCTTGTCCTACAGAGCTGAACTATCAACACTTCCTTATTTCTCTGCAAAAACTTTGTGTGAGTTCCCTTTAGTCCTCTTCTGCTGTTTTTAAGGCCTCTCTTGTCCGCATGAATCTGCACCCTTTGCTTGACCACCCAGTTTGCCATTTCTTACTTCATTGTGGGTCTTGATCTCCCTCCTTCATCATTCCAGTGTTAAAGCTCTCCTCACCAAGCTGACCACCTGTTGGCAAAGATATTTTTCCCTACATGGTCAGGTGCATCCCTTCTCTTCCAGCAGTCCTTGAAACTCAAAGAAGGTCTAACAGTCATAGAAATCAAATATCCCTTTTGCCGACATCAGCTGCACAACCAATCATTGACCAGCAGGATCCATCCAGTCCATCTCAAGCCATTTTTGTTTACCAGCAGGATCAAGGAGAAAACCACATGGGCCCCTACGCTCTTGGCCACCGGAGTCATGTAGTCATTTGTGATATGCTCCAGATCTCCCCAGCCATGTCATTGGTGCCCAGGTTGAAAAGGTAATAGTCTGCGGGATGGACAAGCCTCAGTAGCCTACACATCCCTTATCTGAGCCCCTAGTGAGCAGCAAACCTCCTCAGACAGCAGGTCAGGTTGGCAGATGGGATCCTGTGTCCCCAACAGCAGGGAGTCAGCCTCTGCTGTCACTCACTGCTCCCTCCTGGTGCTGCCACGTGGCTCAGGCTTAGCCAGCTCCGATGTTTCATCACAGAGCTCCCAGCCACTCATCTGCCACCAGGGCACTGAACCTATTCTGTAGTTGCAAGTCTTCAGGAAAAGCAGAAGCCTTCCTCCCATTTCCAAAAGTGACAGGTTTCCAGCCTTCACCATTATGGGAGTGTCTATTTTCCAACCCAATAAGCACAGACTTTGCCTGTCCTTCCTTCAGTACAGCTGGAGGTTCAGGCTCCTCTTGTACCTAGGTCTCAGGATCCCGTCAACCTCCTTTTCATCATCTCTGATGCTGCACAGTCTGCTGACCTCCTGCTGCAGCTCCTTTACTGGGTGATACAGATCCTCCACCAGCACACGCCTACAGACATGGAGCCCGTATTCCCCAGTCCAGCAAGAAGTCCCAGGAACTCCCTGCAACCTGAAACCTGCAGAGCTGCATCCTCCCTGTCCCGGGTCAGCCTTGGCTAAGGGCCCAAATCCCCAAGTCGTTCTCTCCTACTGAGGGAGAAAATAGGATGGGTGGAGATAAAGACAGGGAGTTCACTTACCAGTTGCCATCACGGGCAAAACAGACTTAACTTGGGAGAAAATGTAATTTATTACCAACTAAATTACATTTGTGTGGTGAGAAGCAAAGAAAACTATTAAAACAACACCTTCCCCCCGACACATGCACACCCTTTCCCCCTGCCCACCTGCCCCTCTCCACCCCGACTCCTCTCCCCGAGGGGCGCAGGGGTGGGGTGGGGGCTGCGGTCAGTCCATCCCCAGCCCCTCTGGGCCGCTGCTCCCTCCTCACACCTCTCCCTGCTCCAGCGCGGGCCCTTCCCCGGGCTGCAGCCCTGCAGGGACACCCTGCTCCCGCCTGGGCTCTCCAGGGCCGCAGCTCCTGCAGGAAATATCCCCCGGCTGCGGCCTGGGGCCCTCCCCGGGCTGCAGGCTGGCTCTCTGCTCCAGCGGGGTCTCTGCAGGGCTGCAGGGGATCCCTGCTCCGGGCCTGCAGCACCTCCTGCCCTCCTGCTCCTGCACCCTTGGGGTCCCTCTGCTGCTGCTCCCTCCTCGCCTTCCTCCTCCTCTGCCTCTCCTGCCTTGGGCCCTTTCCCAAACTGTTTCCCCCTGGCACCCCCAGCTTGGCTGAGGGGCTCAGCTGTGTCCTGCGGTTGGGCTGTTGGAGCCGGCTGGGAATGGGCACCTGGTGCACTCCCTGATGATCTTGGTCTGAGGGATGCCTGGATATTGCAGGGACAGTTGCTCCAGTGGGTCTGGGGGACCATGCCCTGTGGCATGTCACCACCATTGCTGAGCATCTTTGTTTTTCTCAGCAGAGTTTCTGGCCCCTTTTGTGCAAACTGCTGCCCACACGTTGCCCACACGCTGCCCACACGTTGCCCACACGCTGCTAGCTGTATGGAGACCCAGCAGTTACACAGGCCTCTCCCTAACACCTGCTGAAAGGGTGCTTGACCCTCCTGATCAGGAGGCCGATGGAAATGAAGAACTCAAAGCACCCTTTGCTCAGGAAGAGCTGCCAGAGCTTGTCAGAAGGGTTTGGATCTTGCTAGAAACTCATGTGAAACGTCAATGAGACTCATTTGTCTCACTCTGGGTCACTAAGGACTGTATTTAGTCCCTGTGTTCGAACCAGAATTTGTTGCTTGTATCAAGTTCATCAACGGAAATTAACTGAGATTGTTAAGAACCAAGCTAATTGAGGATCATACAGAAGTCTGGGCTCTCTCTAATTTTCCCTTGCTCCTGGGCATCCTCCATCTTGCCCTATTCAGGACAAGCATTCTGGGACAAGCTCTGCTCTTTCTGTACAGTAGTTAATGCAATGAAGTCTCAAGGTGTTTACATAGTATTAATCAAGTCAATCACCAGAGGGCAGAGGAAATGAAATGAGGATGTTCTGGACCATGAAATAGATGACTCACATCCCTGGAAAAGGTTTAATTGAGCAAAACAGGTACACAAGTGTACCTGGCTCACTACAGGAACTGTACAGAGGAAGATGAGCCTCCTGAGAGAAGAGTCAAGGCACCCTGACAGCACTTAGAGAAATGTGTGTAGCGCTTACATATATCACGTCTGTGGAGAATGGGTGTCCACACACAACTTGTCCAGCTTCCATAGAAGGCAGCTGGCAGCACTCTCCTTTACAATTCTTCCACCACAGTTGGCCATGTCCAATGGGGAAACGGTGCTCTATGGGGAAACGTCAGCACTGTGTACACAGTGAGGAGCATATCCTTGAGATTCAAAGGTGTTACTCTGTGGAAACACCTTTGATAATTTGTTTTTACCTCTTTGTATTTTCCATGCTCTTGTCCCTCAGCTCCTCAAGAAAGCAATGCACCTATGAAAACGATGTGCAAGAAGAGGGAAATGTAGAGTTGCGGGGCAGTCTGGTGTGCACACCTGGCCACGGCATTCTGGGCTACAACCTGTCTCCTGGAGCTGTGTTCTTCAGCCCTCACTGAAAACTGTAGAAATGAGATACCCACGCCTATAACTCAAGTGTTTGCCTGGAAAGTGGTTTCAAACCTCTACTCTGCCTAATCTAGAGCATGACCTTGATCATAGAATTTTAGCAAACACTCTAACCAGCTCTTAGGGATGGAGCCATTTGTATTCTCTGCATCAGTGAATATTTGACCTGTCATATCAAAACAAAAGAACACGTCCAGCAGGGAACAAGAGACCTCTGCCTTCAGGTAGCTGGCAGTCTTGCAGTTAGTGTTCTCTGGAGGTGTGGGACACCAAGACTTCAGCTCTTTCAGCAATTCAGGATTTTCAGTGATAGGCCTTATCTCTTTCATGTGATATGCACAGCACTGCAGCTGTAAGTAAGCCAAGGAGACCAAGTCCCATGGTGGACTGTTCAATGTCAGGCTTAAAGGGTCTCTGTAGTTATGCTTGAGCTACATTTCCACGAGGTAAAAGTGCCCACAGCTCCTGGACATGCATACATGCATGCAAGAGGATATTTGGAGGTGTTGCACCAGATTTCCTGGGCCCAGGAAACCTAGTCACCTTATACATCAGTGAACCAGGCTTTTGTTGGTTTTACTGATATTATTACAAACTACCGATATAATTAAAAGACATATCCAACTATTAACAAAGTAGTTTCTGATTATCCCTAAGGATAAAATTCTTTCTATGCACAGCTCTGCATTTGCCCCCTTCAATAGGCCCTAACACAGGTTTATGTGTTTACAGCCCTTGTGTGCCCAGATGCATCTCAGATCCTCAAGTCTAATGAGTTCCTATCACATGAATTAATTATACTACAAAGCAGAGGAAAGAAAGCCATTAAATCTTAAATTAAGTTATTAAATTAAAATATTACTGCAGAAATTCAATAGCAGCTTGTAGCCTGTGGGAAGTGACTCTGCAGGGAAAAACACCATTTGCAGGTGAGGTAGCACTTGGAGCACCTTATCATATTCATTGGGAGGAGGTGCTGACCCCTGCAGAGAAGCTGCAATTATAATGAGACTCTTATCCAGGAAAAAGCAGTTATTCCAATACATTTGTGATGGAAACCAAGGTACTAAATAAGATGCTAGCAGGATATAAATAATGAGGTGTTGCATGGCCGCGTGTTGGAACCGAGCCACTAAAGCAAGATAATGGCACAGACAAAAGCTTGACTTACATTGCACAGTTCCTATGGGAAAGGGGCTGGGAGAATAATGCCCCATGGAAAGCCGATTCCTCAACTTGTAGTGAGTAACATAACTCTGTAGTCCTGCTTGTCTTTGTTCAAAGCCAGAACAAGCAGAGTTGAATTACCGCAGAGGTCTAACCCTAGGTGCAAGGCTAGATTCCAGCTGAATGTGTTCCCGAAGTCTAAACATACAAAGGCCATTTCTGGCTTCACTTAACTAAACCCATGCTGAGAAAGGGAAGAAGCTGCTGAATGCATGGGCCTAGATTCATCAAAGAATTTAATCAGTGTCCCACTGAAAAGGGATTTGAAGTTATGCATGACTGCTCTGACAGTCTGAGACTATCAGAGTATACATTATTTGATTTTTTATGGTGGTTTCCTGTTACCATGCAAAGCATAACTCATATTTCTAATTAAACATTTTAATATAACACAGCTTGTAAGTGTCTCATGATACAGCCTAGTAAAGACACAAATGGGGTTTTAAAAGGAGTAGTGATTTTTTAACCACTGGCATGAATACTTTTCAACACAATTCTGCTCCGCCCTTGCCCTCTGCTCCAAAACTTAGAGCAAGAATTCCTGATAGGAACACTGATCAATTTATACATCATTGTAAAGCAGCATGTTTTGTGACAGGTTTGCTTAAACATCTTTCACTGAGATAAAAGAGTTGCAAAGAAAAATGTCACTATTGTGAATTTCCCCTGTTTTGTAACTCTATATGGCCAGATTTACAAATTTCTGAAATGCTCTACTGCTTTGTTTAAAGGGCAAAGAATTAAGTAAACTTCTCTGCTGATTTAAAAAAAAAGAAAATAGTCATTAATAACCATCTTTTATTCTATTAACTGTCCTGGCCTTTCATAAGCTAAATCTAAAGCCCAGTGAAATCAAAAGAAGACTTTCCACTGACAGTTGATTGGGGACGTGTTGTGTGTAGCTGATCATTGGTGAACTACGGTAGAAAAATGAGTGACTGTTTTGAAATCAAATGGCAGCTAATGCCTTATAACTACTCCCAGCGATATTGTATGGTATTCCCCTTATAACAAATTGGGTACATGAAAGCACTGAGCTTCTTGCTAACTGAAAGGCTGAGGTTTTTTGAAGTCTCTGATGAGCGTGTCAGCTTCTCCCTGACCATGGTAAAAAAGGACATCCCTTCACAGCCTGCATGAGAAACCAGATAGCCTACACAGTCACATTTAAAGACCATAGCTCTCCATAATGAATGTAACATACTTAATGTTCCAATTGTCCCACAATGTGCCAAAATGAGGAATAAAGAACTGGGGGATGGCCCTGGCCATCAAGTAGCCCCAGCATCCTAGGGACATCATGGGTTTGATCTTTCTAGGGATCTGCTTAGAAAGGAAAAGTATTCCTTTAATTCCCATCCAAAGTGCTCCCAGCCACTGAGGAATTAAAATAAACCCTCTGTTCTCCTTTCAATTATGGCTTTTCCTACATTCATAGCTGATTGCTCTGACCAGCAGTTTTCCTCAGGGAATCATTAGTAGGTCTCCCTTAGCCTACTTTTTCAGTCACTTCCTCTTCCCTCACCTGATGGTTTCTGTAACTTGAAAAGGTCTATCCACAGGCTTTGCTTTAGCTCGGCAGCTTCCACCTTCTCTCAGGGCAACAGCAGGGTTAACTCACAGCTCAGTAGCTCTGACAGAGCTATTGGAACAGTAGCATTGTTGCTGGAATAAAAGCATTATGATAAAAAAATATTCTTCAAATAAAAAAAGAGATTATCAAAATGTCTCACTATATACACTTTTAACAACTTCTACATGGAGACCAAGAATATTTCTTTGCTGTTCTCTAGAGCTCTTTCACCCGTAAGAGTCTTGAATCTGCAGCACACAGCGCCTCTTCTAAGTCAAGCTGGTCTTGCTATAAACCTTCTAGTCCTCTCCCTGCCACCTTCTTGAACCACATCACTTCAAGATAGGATATTTCGCCTAGAACTGAAGTTTCTGAAGTCTAGGAAACTGTAATTCCTTTACTGAATATACTTCCTTGTCTGACCCATTAAACTGGGAATATAATTGGTAGCAGACTGCAGGAGATATATAAATTCATAACATTGATGAACAGTCTGTGAATGCTGCAGATACCCACAGCATCTGTCCATTTGCCATCTGATAGACCTTGAATAATCCATGGCATTGCAACTGTCACAGGTGCTCCCATGATGAATATTTTCAGCCTTATTTCTTAGAGCTATCAGGCTAAGCCACTCTGATGAGTGGAGCTGCTGTTGTATGTGTGCTCTGCCTGGGATTTCAGCTCTGCTTTTGGGGGAGGGCTAGATGAGGAATCACCACCCAGCACAAGCACTTACCTTGCTCACTGCTGAAGTAGGCGCTCTCAGCCTCACAGTCTTACAGATTCCTCCGCACAGATACCGTTCCCTGGGCATGGGGATCTGTGCCAGCATCCCACTCCTGCACCCGTCCTGTGTAAAACAGAAATGCTTGTTAGCTGCTGCTTCGTATTCCTGGAATAGACTGTAGTTAAGGTGACCATGAAGAACGCTTTAAGAGTACTTTTCTTCTTATGATAAATTGTCATTGAGATTATAAACACCTCTTGAGGATACTTGCAGAAATATGCCATAGGGAAACAACAGATGATAACATTGCAAAGCAGCTGTGTCGTTTGTCTTAGGATCTTCAAAGCACAAGATGTCCTTTCTTGGCCTTTTGGACTGCTTTGTTCCAGAAATGGTAAAACATTGAAAAAAAGTTTTCTGCAAGCTTTTGATGGCCTACTCAATAATCTTTTGTTCTTTTTTTTTAAAGCAGCTGACATATCTCAATGTATTAAGCTGGTGAACACTACTTTTGGCCTGGTAATCTTTAACTTTATATTGCACTAAAAAATATGTTTTTTCTAATACAAATCAAGAAGCTAACTGAATTTGGTGATTTTTGTTGCAGGAGAGTATTTTGTGAGCCTAATGTTAGGCAGGCAAATGACACGCCTGGTCTGACAAGGTTCTCTACCTATGAAAAAGCACAGACTTCTCTAAGAATGAATCCAGTCACTCAGGTGAAGCTCCCTCAAAGCCAGTCTGTCTTTACAGGCTTCAATCGTAAACGACACCTAGTTTGCTAGTTCTTAACTTCCTACTCCAATAAAACCCATTGCTTAGACATGGTGACTCCTTACTCAGGAAAATTTTAACGTGATTCTGACATGGTGTCATTTAATGCACTAGGATCACATGTACTCATAAAATCATAAGCAAACTGCAAAAAAAACAAAGACAAAAATAAGGGAAATTAGAGGACAACAACAAGGTTCTTAAATGAAGTTTGGCAGGGCTGGATTTTTCTCTCTCTCCCATATAATGAGATCAGAGTCCTCCATATTCTGTTCTGAATCAGGGATTTATGCACACAAAAGGCCTATGTGTCTTCTAGGTGATTTCTGTTTCCTATTACACCACTCTGCTTCCCTCAAAACAAAATGGAACAATTCTAGCTTGTCTGCTAATTAAGTGTAAAGTTGTCCGAATTTCTTTATTAATACAAATTTTGATGTGCTTGTTGAATGGAATATATTAAGCTTCCACTTGCTTCTGAGCTTACCAGACAGATTTTGCTATATTTGTACTGTAATCTCTTCCACTCCTCTACAGATGAGAAGGAAAGGCCCAGCCTATTGCCTATACAGAACATCGGTTTGTGAAGCATTTTGTGCATCCCCTGGGATTAGTGGAGCTATGAAATTGTATCATTATCATTGCCTGCTGCAGTACTGAACCACCAGGCAGGGCCTGAGAGAATATGCATGCATGTTTGTGCAATGACATTTTAAAGCCTTTTCATTTCTTTACTTCCTGCATACTAATCCAGCCCCAAAGTATTCCAGGCTGGTGCCCAGAACCAAAATTTCCTTCTCAATCCTTTTAAACAAGGATTTTTTCAGGTATTTGAGCTATTTCACGCAAGCCCATTATTTACAGAAAGGTGAACTGTTGTTTTTTTGCTTAGACACATTTACAACCTCTGAAGAGGGAGGCAGACTTACAGACCGCTGTGAAGTGATTTGGGTTTCAACCTTTGTCTTCACAGCATGCCTTTGAAAAACAGGCTGCTTGTAGACACAGAATTTGGCTCTGCAAACACTGAAATGTGCATATAAAGATAAAATGCAACAGTGGTAGCAGAGTCATGGCTTTGGAGTATGGAGGTCTTACTTAAAAATGTAAGTAGGCCTGGAATCGCTTCAATTTAGGCAAATTTAATTTTTCCACTTTGTTGCAGGAAAAGAAATTTCAGAGCTAAGTAAGCACCAAGCTGATGGGAAATTCATAAGCCTATTAGAGAGGGAAGTGTGCTTGGAAAAACACCCTTTGATACTCTGCGGAAGTTACTGCTCCTTTGTAAGCCTACTCATTTAAAAAGTGCTCCTACATCAGAAGTTTCTAAATGAACAATTAAGTGATAAAGGTTCCACTCAGTGTTTGCTATTGCTCCAGCCCCACCTCACCGGGATATTGTCCTCGCTGTTGGTCCTTGGAGGCTGCACAGAAAGCTGGCACCAGGAAGGCTGTCGACGCTTGCAGCTCCTGACAGGGTGGGACTGTGCTTTTGGACACAACCCTAAGCAAACAGTGGTGTCAAACTTTTCAGTCCTGCAAGGGAAATCACCGTGACGCAACCAGCCACGCTAGGCTAGGGTAGGAAGGATTAAAGCAAGTCATTTTCCTCTTCCCTGTCCTGTTTCCCAAATCTGAGCAGAGGGCTCATTCACCCACTCTTCACTCCCTCTTTCCCCTGCCATTAGCTTGGCAACCAGAAAAGCAAAGACTTCAGTGCGTTGACATGATGTGGTTGCGGAGGGTGTGAGAGGTTTCAAATCCCTCGTGCACTTTTGCAGAGCATGAAGGTTAAAGCAATGTTAACATTTAACGTGTAAGGAAGCAGACTGGGGAAGCACGGTCCCAGCAGCCTGGCAGCTCTGCTGATGTCCTATATATTTCGTACAGGCTAATGCTGTGGCAGGCTAGAATGTTGTTTTAAAATACAAAAATACGGCGATTGATCCCATTGTGTTATGAAATGTAATTTTAGAAATAATTTCATAAATTTATACAAAACTTGTGGTTCATATTTTTAAACTATAACATTATGTGGCTTCTGAAAAACAAGAACTGTAATGCCAATTAGGGGTGTGTAATGTTAGCATGGGGAATAGAGCTGTTGAATGAAAAAAAAAAAAGAGTTTTGGTATTTTCACAGAAACATGTTTTGAAATTGTGGATGGTTTTGCCCATGTTTTCAAGAAAGGAAATTACAGTAATTTCCCTGCCGCTCTTAGGACCGTTATTATAGGATACTGCAGTTAGAGTTTTGTGATTTAATAAAGAAGCCCACCTACAAATGGTCTGAAATAGATATTGTAGATTGCAAAGTGTTGTGTTAGAAAAAGTGTTTTGCAAATTTGAGGAAAGGATGATGAAACTGAACTGCAAGAATTTAATTTGCCATTCATTGGTCTTTACTCTCTTTTGACTGCAAATGAGCCATCCTGCTGAGGCATGCAAAGAAACAGAGATAGAGAATATGAGTCATTATTCTTGGTATGTAAAAGCAAAACGAATGAAGTTTGTGATCTGGACATTGATCTCAAGCAACTGTTTTTGCCTTAGATAAATTTTCAAAAGTCTGATATCCTTTTAGGCTCTGAGATAACTAGTACAAACTTCAGTTAACCAACGGACATTTTTCAAATAAGAGATTTCTGCTCAAGCACTAAAGTACACTTCAGTCTCCCTGATGGGGAAATGAAAATACAGCATAGCCAAACATGGGTGATATGTTCTAACAGAGGCCAAATGAAAGCTACCGCTACAAGAAAAGGGCACTTGGAAGATGTGGTTATTTATTGATAGCAGCACTCACTATTTCACCTCTTTGTGTCAAAGCTTATACAGTTATGTGAACTAAATCCAGTGCAATCTTGAAGTTGAGATTTTCTTCTTTCCGGTTCCTTGCAGAAGGAGCATCTGCAAATTGGAAAGTGGAATGGAAAGCAAATAAGAGGCAGAACTCTACACAGAAATAAAATTTTGGTTTGAGGAAGCGTCAGGCCTGTCCTCCACAGCAGGCCAGTGGCTTCATGGAAGTGTCACCACAGATAATGTGAGCAGCATTGTGCCATTCATACATAGAAATCATTTATGTGTTGTTGTGAGATCAAGAAGCAATTCCAACACTCAGATTGGGGAGAAATTGGGCTGTCTCAGTTGAGCATTAACAGTTATAAAATTCAACACAATTTACCTGGCTAAAACTCTAAAACTCAAAAGAACCGAAACACTCATCAATAGGTATTTTCAGAAACACGCCGGGTTCTGAATAACAAGCTGAGCGCTATGCATAAGGAGCAGAGAGGTAAGTGCTTTCTTCAACCTCTTGCACTGAAATCCTGTGGCTGTAGTTAGCCCTGAGAGATTCTGCCCTTCTTCAGGGATCAGGCAAAGGGGGCAACTAAAACCTCTTAATTTAATGTGTCAATTAGTCACTAAATGCAATTATGCTTTTCCTGTTCTTTGAAGGAGATGTACTGCTGTAATAGCTTTATCAATAGGTAGAGACTGCCATTGGTTTAGGCAGTGTTTTATCAACACAGTCTTCATGTATTAAATAACAACACTCATTGGCAGAACTGAGTAAACGTTCCTCCTTCTTGAAGAAGCAGTCATCTCAGGTGCAGGCTTTAAATTAAGAGAAGAAGGAAATGTTAGCAATTGGTGAAGTAGAAAGAGCATTTAGAAGGTGCCCCGTTGTGTACCCAGGGTCACTGTGCCTGTTGTTGAAAGACAAGCCAACTTCTTCCACATTTGAGATTTGGCAAATTGTGCAAAAATTAGCCTGGACTGGCTGGCGTTGGAAGGAGGTTTTGGGTGATGTGAATTCTCTTGTTGGACTCAGACTTGCAGCACTGAACCACAGTCATGAGAACCATTTTGTGGAGAAATTATGAGGTGTTCTGCGTGGACCTCAGACAAGCATCTGCCCTAGATTAAGTCCAGGGATACCTTAAACAAGTTTTAAAGACAGAATTGAACTGGAATGGTTTGAATTGTGATCAACAAAGATAGTATAAAATATGATGTTTACACAGCAGAAAAGTTCCCTGAATTTTTATTTATTAATTTATTTCTGATAACAAAACGAGTTGTTGACTTCAGGGAAAATGTTGGTATTCTCACACAGCAGCACTGTGTACGTGTCTGAGAATGTAAAAGTGAAAGTGATTGGACACTGATTGGCAATAAAGGTGAAAGTATGCAGTTCATTTTCATTGCTCACAGTGCAAGTAAGAACAAAGAAAACAATCAGGATTAAAAGCCAAGTTAATTAAATTCCAAAAACCTTTCAGTGTAATAAGTTACAATGGTATTAGTAGCACAAGCTAGGAAATTTATTACTAAAAATAGCATTTTTTCAGTCTCCCTAGGTTTCCTCTGTACTTAGTAAAGAAAGGCGAGCACATCCAGAGGGCATTTCAGATCTTAGGCGAGCTGAATTATTTTCTTATATGTACTCAATCTCTTTCTTTCTCTCTGTATAAATGTGTATGTATACATAGACACAGAAACACATGCACACAAGGAAAGATTTATATGTGAATACACACATACGTGTCTGTGAGTATATAGGTTACACACACACATTTATGTGTGTAAGCAAGCATGTGTGCATGTGCTGTCCCCAGCAAGCTGCACTCTGAACCCAGGACCCTCGCCCATGCTCATATGGGATAAATTCAAGCATGGAAGTTTGACAGAGCAAATTATGATTCTGCTCTTTCACTGTTTTTACAACTATGGTGCATAAAGGAGTTTCTTCTGACTTACACTGATTTACTTTGTATCAGAGTAAGGCTTTGAGAATAAAGCATATCAGAATAATATTTATATGGCTTTAAATAGAAGCTGGTATTTAAAGAGTTAATGCATGGTTCAGCAAGCTAAATATCATACCTGGGAGATATGTAGCTCACACAAATTAGCACAGCTCCCAAGACCTCGGCCCTCCGCAGACCGATTGAGGGACCGGTCGGAGCCTCCCTTGATCAGCATTTGGATCTGTGGCACCATTTCGCATGGGGTTTTCCTCCGCAATGCCCTCAGACCGGATAGATCTGTTCCTCCTGGCTAGGCTGTGCCCTCTCACATCAGTTCTCTCCCACCCAGAGGTGGGTGCATTTCAGCTTTGTTCTGAGCACAGTGGGGAAAAAAAACCTGACAATACCAATGTAAAATGCATGAACGTTACTGAGGCACATGCACCCTGCTCAGTCAGGAAGACTTGGCCTCCCACAGGCAGGAGGACAGTATTTTGACTCTTATTTGGAGGTCACTGCAAGAGTTATGACAGAAAGCATACATATATTCCACTGAATGCTGGTTACAGACAAAGTTGGGCTGGGGCTACTCCATCTCAATCAGATAAACACGAAATATTTTACCTTTACCTAACATTATGGTTATCATAGTGTGACTGTTATCATTGAGTTCCATGATCTTTGAAGATTAGCAAATATGACCAGGTAAACTCTGTGTCTGCAGCTCTTCCCTGCGTAAGAAATACCATGCACATCAACAATGTCGGGCTTATCTTACTGCAAATACTTATTCAGTTACCTAATGCAGCTTGCAGGTTTGAAAGGAATTCTTGGTGATGACTGAGATTCTTGAGCACAACATTCTATCCCAATAAGAGTGGTTAATATTACATTAGAGTGATTGCTGTCTTCCCCTCATGTTCTAATTAAAAATCCAAAGCAGGCTGGCTAAAAGAGAGCACCAAATTTTAGGTGACACACATATCCCTGAAGCATCAGCTTCACCTCCTGAGCGCAGTCCCTAGTTTTCATGTGGCAGCCAGTGACTTTTAAGAAGCTCTGACTGCATTTGCTGTCACTGGGTGACTGTAACAGAGGGCCAGAATACAAGAAAGCCACATCAGCACTGGCCAAAATCAACCCCCCTCATCCTTTCATATGAATTGACTGCTGGGCCTCAGGGATTGTGTCTAATCCTCTATTCAGAGAGTCACCTAGAGAACGAAGAGTGTGAGTAGCTACTATTTCCACTACTTGTAGTTGCAGTTCTCCTCATCATTTTAATACACGCCAACAGAATGAGACAGCTCTAGATTATTAAATAAGTATATATTTGCTTCGTTTTACTGCAGGGTAAGCCTATATCTGCTATGGAAAGCCATAGACACCACAACAATTTTCACCCTCGTGTGTGTACTTAGATTTACATTATAGTAGCTGTGCTTGGGTGTTTGAAGAGCCATCACTGCTATTACCACTGAGTGGTGCTGGTTACTTCCAGTGACCATAAACAAAATGGGGTTCTAGTCATGGGGAAAAAATAGATACTACATATTTTTCCTGTTTGTATACTGCCTATTACGTCATTCTCCTCAGTATGAACTTTAAAATCAGGTTGTCTTAGTATGCCAAAGCTTTGATGCCTGAGAAAAAAAGAGCATTTAGCTTGATAAGAATGCTGTCCAGGTATAAAGGTGACCTCTACCTACAAAATAAACAGTGAGGTCACAGACTGGAGTAGATTCTGCTCTGAGTCCTCTGAAATTAGGAGGAGCTGAGAAAACAGCCAAACAGACTGTATAGATGGTAAAAGCTCTAAGAAGTAAAGGTTTACTGAGCATATCTAAGCTGAGATAGCTTGATGAATACATCATGAGCTGACAGCCTAAGTGGCTTATCTCCGTGTCACTAGTGAATTACTTCTCTGTTAACTCCCTCACTCCATAAAGCTGGTTTCATGTGTTTCCCTCTGTCTTTATTAATGTTTCAAACTCATTGTTGGAGTATTTAATTTTGTCCAGACTTGATCCACTTTCACTCCATTGATATTTATTTATTCCTGTAGTCCTTTAGCACCTTTGCAATGTTGATGAACTTCTTTTTCTTCTCCCTCTGCAGGTAAATCTGTTTCTAAGGGGCATGGAGATGTTTAGCCCAGCTGTTGTGGTTTAGCCCTAGTCATAAACATGATATGACATGCAATGGTGCTCAGTGGCTTTAAGTGGCTTTAATCTAGTAGTGTAGATAGTGAACTGAATGTGCGTTCTGAGATGTCCTAGCAAGTCAGCAGCAAGTCAGCAGCGAGAGGTAGTCATAAGAAGCCAAACTAAAAATAAGTAGCTGCTTACCAACTAATGTGAAGTGACCTTTCTTGTGCTACTTCATCCTCTTTCCCTAACTGCTCATAACCTGCTGTATCACTTGTTATCAGCCCATCTCAAAACCTACCTTTCCTCTTGATTTAGAACTTGATTGTTCCACCCACGTCTGTTTTAATCTGCCTCCCTCATGTTGAACAGAGAGCAGATCAAGGGCTGTCATTCTGCTCTGCTTAATCTCCAAGCACAAAATGTACAAAAAATAACAATTTCAGAAACTCACAGATTAGTCAGCGGAACCACTGTCTTGGAAACTGCCAAGCAGAAAACACCTTTATAACTGCACCCGCACATGACGAGCAATGACACTAACCGCAAACAGATCCTGTAAGTCAGGAAACTTCTCAGCCCTGAAGGTAAAGTTTGGGATCTGGCAGACTCAAAATGGCTATGCAATTTTCTCAGCAACATGTTAAACAGCACCATAAAAGAGGGCTGCTAAGCTGTAGCTGTGTCTGTAGCAGGCTGTGATGAACGTGCTTTGCCGGGCGTCTGAATTTGGTGCCCCAATCTCACCTCCTCCACCTCCATACACTGCCTATGGGGGATGAAAGGCTATGAATGGTAAATGCTAAAGACTCCTAACAGAACAGGTCCCTGTTTGCTTTGTCTGGATGATCAGGATTCTTATAGAATTTTTTTGTCATGTAGCTGATATCCTCCCGTAAACATGGGCAGTGGAGTATTTGGTAGAGCTGCACAATGGTTTCAGGAAGTTGAAGAACCCATAGTATGTAACATGAAATGCCTTGCAAAAATCCTGGAAAGGTGAAGGATTAAATTGAATGAGGTTTTTGAAGCATCGAATAACTTCTCAGTGCACGTACTGTGCTGGCACAGAAAAGTGCCAGATTTCAACACATGCGCAGTTTTATAACACATTCAAGCACAGACATCATCAACCTCTCTCTTTAAAGAGTACATTCATGTGAAATCCTCATGAGGGATTTATGTGCCTTTCTCTTTAATAATGTACAATCTTGTAGCTTGTGCAGTCTCTCGGAAACACTGGCAACCTGCAGTCAGGAGAGGAAAGGGATTCTTTGGAGACAGTTGTTTTCACACATTTTTCTGTTCCTGTTCATATCCCCAGTTCTGTTGTATAGGAAGTGCTGTATAGGAAGCTGATACTCAATTAACATTATGCATATATTGGACAGCACACATGTACATATAAGCATGCCATCACTCTAAAGACACATTTGTGTCCACGCACACGTACACACACACACACTAAAATGTAACATATATACACACATCCCTTGTCAGGATTGAACTTTTTGTGGAGCAGAGCCTTGGTTGAATTTGCTGATCCATGTTGTCAACAGTAAAATAAAAGCATTATTCCACATAATCAGCTGGACACTCATCATATCTCATCTATGAGCTCTCCTTTTCAAGTGTATAGAACTTGATGACTCAATGACCATAGATATATAGAATATGTAGGGTTATCTATAGTTCTTTTATGTATGAATGTAACTCTACATATAAAGTGTCAGATCTCCAGTTGATATACTGATTAATAAACCAATACTGCTCTGTAGATGCCACTGAATCTGCCTTGATTTACATCTGTAGAGCATCTGATCTGTGATATATTATGTTGTACGCTAGCCACAGTAGTATGGTGCAGCATTAGTTAATGTTTTAGATATAACTTTATAAACAGACAGAGTGGCAAAACAGTTTAACAAAAACTGGACACTAAAAAAGATTAGCCTAACTATAACCTACTATAAATTCTGTATATAAGCAGTAATGCCTTATTTTTTGCATTTTAATGATATTTCCATCATTCAGTCAGTAAAGTTGATTGACTTACTGTAAGCCTAAGCAGAAGTTAAGAGTGAAAAGAAAATAACAGATATTTCATATTCTCCAAACTAGATCTATTGTTTAAAAGAAGCCTTCATTGCATATCCAGCACTCACTTTGACCAGTGACAGATGAATATTCTGTTTGTTACTCATACAGACAGAGATTAAATATTCTCTATTTTGCATTCAGTCCCCGTAATTTGAGGAATGAAATTCTGCTTGGGAACAGAAGATAACACTTCATGAACAGGTTGATTAGAAAAAAGAAAGACAGTGAAACATAGCAGCTGTCTGAAAGCACACAGAAGTTCAGAAGGTTGAAAAGGTTGAGCCACTATTTTCTCACAAATAAGATTATAAAGATAAACAGAAAGCAATTTTCCTCACTGTCTGTGGCACTAAAAGTTAACGCCCTATGAAGTGCCTCAGAAACAGGAACAATGCATCTACAAGACCTGTAAAAGATCTCAGCAGAGTGCTGCATGCCCAAAGTTAGGCAGCATTGTAGACACCTTAAAATTTCATAATAGAATAAGGAAGTTAAACAGGAGAGTAATACTACAGTGAAAAAGCAAAATGAACATGTATTTAGAAATGTCTTGGAGACCATGCTTCAGTGCAGCTGTACGTATTAGTGCTGAAAGACTTCAAAGTCTTTATGTGACACAGGGAAACAGAATTTAAACAAAATATGTCAGATTAGTAATGATAGAAGCAACAGTCAGAATTCAGGGACACACAAACTCACTCAATAAACAAAGCACAACATAAAACCAGCTCTGAAGATCATGAGTCCTGCCCTGGGTTCTTCTCTCTCTAGTGCAAGAGTTCATTTTGTACAAACTTGTAGATGTGAATTATCTACAAGTATCACATCAGTGTCAAGAGCAGGACCGTAGCTGCCCTTTTTTTAACTAGCATCTGCCTTGAGGGTGGTCTCCACCCTCAGAGAACACAAGGAAAGCAAAAAAGTAATTTTTTTTTTTTTTTTTTTTTTTTTTTTGTGAGGGCGAAAGACAGAGGGGTCAGTGTGCCCTGTATTGCATATAAAAGCAACTGCAACCAACAAAGCAGTGGTGGAACTAATTAGATCTAATGGAGGCTTTAAAAGACCTGCAGTTTCTTTCACCAGTAAACATTCATATCAGCAGCGCTAAGCTGAACCAGCCACCTTAGAGACAGGGTTGTTCCTACCCAGGCAGAAGCTACCCATATGAATGTGTTGGTGTTCATCCCATCACAACAGAAAAGCCAAAATCATACTGTATTTGTAACAGTGTCCTCAAGAAATCAAAGTTACACCCAGTGGAAAAGGAAGAAACCAATTTACAAACCTTTTCTATGCACCAAGTCTGGAGAGTTCATGAGCAGAACACCTCAAGACCATGCATCTCTGAGAATTACAAAGGTACAAGTCCATAATTCTGGAAAACACTACAGTCCTTAGATTGAAGATTTCCTGCAAACTGAAGGTAAATGCCAAAAATTCTGAAAATGTGATCTGGCAGATGAGATAACTAGGATGAGGGAGCCTGCTTGTAGAAATGCTAAGGGGGGTTCATACCACTGGGATATCATAAGAATCTGAGATTTTCCAGTGAAACAGGAAATATTCATTAAAATTTTCCTTGCGTTGTGATTATCCTCATCACAGACAGACAGGATCCTATGCACTTCTCGGCACTGGAGATGTTTCCCCTCAGGCACCGCAGTACAGGTTCAACAAGGGGACAAAGTCACAAGCATTGGTTCTCTGCCTGCCTCACTCCCACCACAGCAAAGCTACTTATATTAAATTATCACCACAGGTTTATCAACACCTGAATGAACATTTCCCTCTGATACAGATGCACAAGGCGAGTTTAAACCAATCTCTATGAAACTGGAGCAGGCTGTACGTAGATGAGTGCAGGAAATTATGTAAATCATTCAATCAAATGAACTCCTTGAAGATTTACGTAGACCACAAGTCTCAAAGGAAAACTTTGGTTCACTCTTTTATAGTGACCAGGCATCAATGATAGCCAGGAAAAGAAAACAAAAAAAAAAAATCAAAAAATAATCCAAACTCTTCAAGCCAGGGCAGTGGGGTTATCTGTAGAGCTGAAGCATAACAGGCAGACATGGGAAAAATGTGCTTTCACATTTGAAAGAGGGAGAAGAGGTGATGGTTTCAACAACCTCCATGACCTGTGCAAGCTCAGACATATCTTTGCTGCTGGAGACCAACCACAGTACTCGACACGAACAGTGCACCTAATTCTATGAGCATAAAGACTTTTTGAGCAACATGGCACATTCACATTTCCCAGTATCTTCCTGGAGCCGAAAATGATTAATGAAACCCTGGCAACAAAGCTAGCTCATTAGCTCTGTTCATTCCAAAACACAGAACAGTTCCTTGAATTATGATGGGAGTGAGCACAGCCCAAGTGTTGATGTGAAGGAAGGTAAGAGTTCATTTGGATTTATTCATGCTGATGAGAAGGGGTAAGATTATGGGAGCAAACCCCCAACTTTCTTGTTTGAAGTGGGTTTTAAAGTTTCAAGGCTTAATGATGCAGAAGATGCATGTAAGAAAGCTGGCCTCAAATCTTTCAGATTTCATCTCTAAATAAAACAAGTTACGGGACCATTCTCTGGCCCTAGTAAATAGAGTAAGTGATATTACAGAGTTTATATCCATACAGCTAATTCCCGCATCCCAGGCCCCTGGCCCCAGCACAAGATGTTCAAGCCCACAAAAGCTGCTCTGTGTTGGCCTCAAACCATGCCAGAGCAATCTGTGGGTGACCACTGATTGGTGTGGGCTAAAACCATGCTAGGGAGCATGCTAATCATTTAACAGCGTGGGTATGTGCAGGGCAGAGCACAGCCCTGCTCCATGATGCCGTTTTGTTTACCAGCATTGAGGTAGCTTTAGAGCCTCTTCAAGCTGTGATCACAATAAAGGGAAATCAGGCTGGAGTTCACTCACCACATGATATTTGAGGCCTTTGCATGATGACCGTGGGCCAGTGCCAGAAGACTAGAGGAAGCACAGTGTGTCTTCAGAGACATGTCCCACAGGCTTGGGGAGCTGACACTTGATTGCAAGACTGCACTGGGTTCTACATTGAAACTTGGTAGAGTCATCACCGGGTTTATCAGGGTTGGCCAGCTGTATGGTGGAGCACAGCCTTGACCCTTGTTATTTCCTGTTTTTAATTTAATAGAAATTGCTCCCTATGCACACAAACATGTACGTATCCGCACACACCAGCCACACTCGGTGATGCAGCTAAGTAATTCAGCATATTCTGGTGTGTTATACTGGAACTCAGATCATTTCAGGGGCTCTTTAAAAACTTTCTGGGCAAGGATACAAACACTGACCTGTAAGTGCTAGTCCTGCAAGCAGTTAAGTCACATACATTTTTTTCGGTGTATATTTCCACAAAAAAAAAATACAAAATTTGCTTCAGCTAAGCAGATGGCTATAAACTTTAGCAGAACTGAGTACAGTATTTCATAAAAAAACACTGATAATGCCTGTGTGTGAAAGGAATTACTTAGCAGGAAGATGTTTCTTGTATTTGATCAGAAGATGGGCAGTTGCCTGAATCAAATGCAGTGATGTATTTGACTCTGCAGGACTGATTTTTGCTTTGGACAAAGTTGATCTGCAACAAGCACAGCAGAAAACATATTTTATATAACTCAAGTGATAACATCCTACATAGAACCAGTAGCCTGTTTCCTTAAGGTGCCATTGGTGCCATTTCACTATTTGCAAACAAAATGGTTCCAGTTGGTTATTCAGACAGTACCTGATTCACATGTGCCATTGCTTGCATAACTGTCAGCTTATTTGCAAGTCAAAGTTTCTTGAATACATAGCATTTCATTTCAATTACCGTTTCTTTAGGAAACGTTGTGTTCCTGGAAGTGGAAAGGACTCAATTTAATGATTAACCATCAAAATAGAGTCCTACTTTACAATCTCCTAGGGAAAGGACAAATCACTTTGTTTTTCAGAACAGCTCATTTCAAGAAAAGGGAATATAATCGCTAGGGTCTCTAATACTGCCATAGAAAATGCAAACTGGAATATTTTATAGAAAATCTCTGTTTTGTTAAAAATCCTTCTGTCCTCTGTGTCTCAGGGTGTATCACTTCCTGCAAAACAGCAGCTCTTTGCCTCCAGCAACTCCCTTCATAGTTCTTGCCTGCTGAGATTGGTTTTCTTCCTCTAGGACATTTTGATATAGAAGTGTTGTTTTATGCGTCTTTATTTCAATAAATAAGGTTGATTGTTGCTGTGTTTGCTTTTCTGGTTTCAGTATTTTTACTGTGTATAACAGATGGAGCTGCTAGCAACACGGAGAGATAAGGTTGCTTAACGTTTTCCATGATAAGTCTCTGTTTTCAGTTGCTTATATCTCATTTTATCCACTTGGGCTAAAGAATTTCATGCTTGCTTCTTGCCTCAGATTGATTTTTTTTTTTTCTCCCTGGTTTTCAACAAAAAATATTCTGTTACTTCTGAGAATCAAAAAAGAAATACATATATTACCTAATGTTAATTTCCTTTTTGTAAGGCCTTTGCATTTGGGACAAGAGTGTTGCATTTGGGTAGGAAGGTTGTAGTGGAGTCAATTAAAATAACAGGTTCGCAACTTTTAATCCATGAGCCAATCTCACGAACAATAAAACCACTGTGAATAAAGCACGTACCTTGCTGCGTAGTGCTGGCTTTTGAGCTCTATGTTTTTAGAACAATTAATTTAAAGACATAAAATATCTTGGAATGGATATGACTACAGAAAATACAAAACAGAAACTTTAATATCCCGCCTCTGGATGTTTTAGCTAGTACATATGCACACGCACACACACACTCTCTCACAGAGCAGACATACAGCCTTATTTTATAAGGATATGCAGCCATGACCCAAAGTTTTCAGGCAAACTGCTACCACCACTGAAATAGTTGGAATATTTTTCTGCTGACTTTGCTGAGAAAAGTATTGTTTCCTTGGTGAAGCTCCTCGCAACCTTACATTTTAAGTAAAGTTATGCAGCTCAGGCTGCTCCTACGCAGAAAATACAGCTTTTGCCTTCCCTGCTACCACATCGTCTGCGCACACACCCATGCGGCAGCAGCTCCTGCTCTTTGCTCAGCCATTTCCAGGCCTGGGAAGGCACATGGATGTTTGAGAATTACTGCAGGTGCAGCTGTTTACCACACCGTTCAGCTGAACACCTTTCACACTGACTGGTGAGAAGCCTCCCTTGGCTGGCAGTGCTTTATCCCTGAAGAGCATGCCCTGCAACAGTGCCTGGGATATCAGCTACAGATGATATATATTTCTCTTGGAACTTAAGAATCCCCTAGGGAGTGGTAGCTTTAATAATGCCTTCAAAAAAAAGTAAACTAATCAATTAAGATTTGTCAAGTAATTGCTCTAAGAATTGGTCTACACAACAGAAATCAATAAATTAAAATAATTAGCCTTGCCGTTTGTGCGTCTGGCTAATTATGCAAACATCATGCACATTTTCAAGCTAAACTTAACTAGCTTCCATATAGAAACTCCCCCAGTGTAAGAGATTGTATGACAAATTACAAAGTTCACGTTTAATATATGTCAATATATTTTCAAGGACATTTGCATAATAGATGCAAATGTATTGAAGAATCTTAGCTGTTGTAAATTCTAATCCCATCCTTAACATCCAAATCATATACAGCATATGTGTTGTGGGTGTTTTTTTTAACTGACCAGCTCCTCCACCAGTTTAGCTAAATTAGTGAGGTTGCTGAAATATGCTCCACACAGAGTCCTGCTCTGGGACTACGCAGGCACTGGAGCGAAGGCAGAATGCAGCTTGATTATTAAATGTAGTTGTTCACTGGGGACATGGTGAGATTAGAAATCCACAGTGCTTGTTGCTTGCCATTTACCTTCCAGTTAGAAACCGAGCTGTTGGTCTTAGCCTGTAAAATCTTGGATGATTTGGGCTTGGTCAAAAGGGATAGTGTTATTCTCCTTATGATAAATGGCTGGAGTAACGCCCAGAGACCAAGCAAAATGTGCAGGATTCATTATGTTATATGAACTAAGAGGGATACTAGCCTCCAGGCAGGCTACCATGCTTCCAAGCTCTCATATTCCAAGAAATGCTGTAAAATACATTGTATTAGTAAATGCATTTTTCATTTCTTTAAAGCTTTAGTATTAGAGTTTGAGGTTTTTCTTTCCAGCACTGAGCCAGCTCTCAATAGCAAAGTTGTGACACAACGTCATAGAATCATAGAACCATAGAACAGAATCATTGAATAATTTAGGTTGGAAAAAACCCTTATGGTAATTGAGTCCAACCATTAACCTGGCACTGTCAAGTCCACCACTAAACCATGTTCCTAAGCGCCATGTCTACATGTCTTTTAAATACCTCTAGAGATGGTGACACCATCACTTCCCTGGGCAGCCTTTCAGTGAAGAATATTTTCCTGATACCCAATCTAAACCTCCCCAGGCACAACTTGAGGCCATTTCCTCCCATCCTATCACTCATAACTTGGGAAAATAGACTGATACTCACTTTGTTACAACCTCCTTTCAGATCCAGTATGCAGGGGTCAAATAGGAACATCTCACCCTGTCTTCACATTAAATCCCATTCAGAGAGTCAAAACTATAAACCAGCTGTTATGGTTTTGTTTAGTGAGGGGGGCCTAAGGTGGTGGCTTCTGTAGGAAACTGCTAGAAGTCGCTCCCCTTTTTTTAGTGGACTCGGCCTGGCCTAGGGTGGACCTGCTGCTGGCCAAGGCCGAGCCAATTGGTAGCAGAATGTCCCATGATAGCGCCTCTGCGATAAAGTGTTTAAGAAGGGGAAAACAGAAAAAAAAGAGAGAAGAGAAGATGTGACGAAGCTGAGTGGGGGCAGAGGCGCAGAGGGGGAGGCGCAGGCCTCCGGGGCCTTGCAGCCCTCACCCTCTGGCTTCTCGCCAGGCGGCCGACTGGGCCCGACTCCGCCTGGCCTGGCTGCAAGAGGTGGAGAGGAGATGAGATGTGAAGAGATCCTGAGAGGCGTCTGCCAGCCTGTTGTGAAGAACTACAGGACAAGCCAATCCAAATGCCCCAATGCACTTTCCTTTCTCAATGTATACTGGCCAAACTCCCAACCCTTCTTTCAGACCACTGTGTATTTTCTGCTGTTGACCAAGCTCAGCCAGTCCCTGTGGATGGAAAGACTGTTATTAGGTAATTAAGTAATATTAATCAGAACAAAAATGTTCCAAGTAGAAACTAAATACTTCAAAATACCCTGAGACTTTCCCCAAGCCTCAGACATTTCCCTAAAATATATATATATTTTTTTCCTTTCATTAGTGTGACATGTAAGTGTGTTGAGAGTGATCAGGAAGAGAAACAGCTGTTCCAAATGCCATTTGGGAGTGCCCACTGGGGGCATCATGGTCTCTACAGTAACTGGTCACCACCAATTTTTCTCGGGCATTCAACACACAAAAGCAATCTGTGGCACACAGCGGGGAAGAGAGCAGCAGCGTGGGCTGCGGAATGGGAGCCTGGGGCCCTCCCCGGGCTGCAGGCTGGCTCTCTGCTCCAGCAGGTCCACACAGGACCAACTATGATTTATATGATTTCCAGCTTACACAGCATCAGCCACAGATTCCTTATTACACAAAGTTATTTTCCTTATGATATCTGCCATAAAACTAAACAAATGGGTGGATATAATTCATTCACTGGTTTGTGAACCTTTAGTCCCACAGAGGCAGCAGGATACGGCAATCCAAACTGCACTACTGCTAAAATTGAGGGACAAAAAGCAGCACAAGATCACAGTGCTACCAGCTTATAAGGATTTATTCCAGGAAGCCAAATGTGCTCTGAAATTGTTGTTGCTCCTCTCCTTTCTGGGTTTGTTATCTTGACTATAAAACATTTACCTATTAACAACAAAAAAAGGCACCATGACTTCAAGGGAAAACTCATGCATCAGCTCAGGCTGGAAATAGATACGGGTTTATTTAGGATTTTGGAAGGTTTCAAGTTGTCTAGGTAAATGATCCCTTTTTAATCCCAGTTTGATCCTTTGAAAATTGTAATGTTGCAATAGATACATACATAACAAAATTATTTCTCTTGTCACTGTATTATTCCACTTGGGTTGTATTTAATGGATAAGAGCAATCCAAAAATATCAGGCGGACTGTAGATTTGTTGTCTAGTTGTGATCGTTATTAACTTGGCGTTGACTTTGCACAAAAGTGGTGACAGCAAAGATAGCTGAATTACACAGGCATGATTCAGTTTGAGATTTTTAATGTAAAAAAAAAAAAAAAAAGCAAAAGAAGAGAAAGTGTTCACACAGTGCTCAAACAGAAAACATGCATGCTGTGAAATGCCAGGATAGGGAGCTCAGTGTAAAACTGTCTTGAGGACACTGGGAATACCCAGACTGGCACTGAGGACATTTGCAACTACAAGCTAATGCCTTTCAGGATTAGTTTTTAAACACACAATGATGCAAATGTTTATTTATCCACAGAGCAGCAGATTGTTAGTATTGCATACGCCAAAATATGCTTTAACCGCAATCCGATGACAAAGCCTTGTCTGAGAGATACTGATCAGTCTGGGGAGCTGAAGTGACACAGAAGAGATTTAAAAATCAAGGGGCTGTATTCTCTGAGGCATACACAAATTATTCATTAACTGTTACCAGCACATAATTATCTCCAGCCTGTCTCCTGCACTGCAACCAGTCGGGAGGAAAAGATATTTTGGGCAAACAAGATATATTGATAACCCTACTGCTGGCAAAAGTGTTCAAAACCGCCTGAACTATTTGTTTGAGTAGCTGTATATTTTCTATGTACAGATTTAGGATCTAGGAAGCAGTTCAGAGTGTTCATCTTTAATTGCACAGTTTCAAAAGCAGCACAGCACACCACACCTGCACATGGGTACGTTTTACAGCATAATACCTGCATTTAGCGTATGAGACAGAGGTTCCTGCAAAAATAAGGTGATATTGTGGGTCTGTAGCTCCCCTGCCAAGCTGAGTGCAAGTGCTCTCCAGGCTGAAGCACGATGTGTTATATTTAGCCAAACCCATGGAAAATGCAACCGATGCACGGCACAGACCATTACCACCAGACCTCCCTCTGCCTCAGCTCTCAAGGCTAGTTTTAATAATTTTGCAAGTTACAGTGAGGCTTGATTAGTTATGTTTTTATTAATCATCTGTAATGGGTCCTAATTAAGCATAACACTGTTGCAGATACTGTTCAAAAAGGCTCCGTCGTCTCATCATACTCTGGAGTATTGAAAGGGTGTAAGCCTGCAGTTATATTTGATATGGTCCCCGCAAGTGTGCCAGAGAATTTATGGCTCGTCACCAAGACCAAATTACCATCATACATTCCCCAAAGGTGCCATGTATGGGTTTCCTATTTGAGTTTTGCCATTGCTTGAAAGACCAAGAGATTTCCCCACGGGCTGAGGAGCAGTTCTGCAGCTGACGGCAGATTGGAGAGCAGGAAGGAATACAGTGACAGGGCAGAAAAGTGTCATGGATTAAAATAAACTTTTGCTGTTATCATGCATTTAGACTAGGCATCTTCAGTTATTCTACCTCCGTTTAAAACAGTTGTCATACTTTCTGTAATAGGAACCACCTACTTACAAACCCTCAAACTATTAGCTTTATTAACATGTTACCATCATGGAAAACACTATCCACAGAAATGCATGTAGAGATTAATGAGGAACATAGTACTGTAAAATGGCAAAACTAATTTAAAGTTATCAAATCCATGAAATTAGTTATAGTGTTATCTGTCCAAAATTACTTTTAATCAAGAAACTCCACATTCTCGTTGCTAACTAAGTAGTCCTCCATTGTCATGCTGCAATGGAAAGACGAATGTTGGAGGAGTCCAAATTCATCTCCTGGAGATCAGACAGAGTAGGGAGGACTCGTGTGCACAAAAAACTCTATACATAGCTTCATCATTAAAATTTCCCTAGCATGAGCAGAAAAGTTATTAGATTCCCAATAAAAAAAAATGTTTAAATGTCATTTAAAAGTTTCAGTTCTATCATAATTCTCCTTAATGGTGAAAATTTCAGTGCTGGTTCTCAGTCCTGAAATTGCGTTTTCAAAGAACTCTGTGCTTTAAGTCTCAAATTGCCTAATTACCATATTTATTGCTGGATTCTGTTTTCTAATCCCTGATGACTTTGCCAGATATATTTATGTTCCCTTCGTTTTACTCTCATGCAAGAACGACATACAGGAGTTAGTAAGGATGGCATGTTGCAACCTAAGTCGAATACGTGGCTGTTATCACACAATATTAATATCTGTTTAGCTACCCAGTATTAAAGACTCTGCAAACTATACACACCTGCATATGAAAAATCATAGCAGTTATTTTCTGCTTAACATTTATTTGTGTTATACTCACAGGATGGTCATTATGATTGATATAAATTAAACCTCAAGAGTAAACTATCCAGTCTCAAGTTAATAGAAGCAAAAGCCGTTTTATTTCAACTGAAGATTTGAAGAACAATTCTTCTACTTCTCAGCTTCCTTTAATTAAAGCATTGCCACAAAAAATGTAATTCAAGGGAGGAGGCGGGATAAAATTTTAATAAAAACAAGCATCCAGGCAGTCCAAGAGTAGTAAAATCTTTAAAATGTTCAAAGAAAGGCTCTAGTTTTATTTAGCTCCTATAAATTTAGGAATGAAAGAAAGAGAAGAAGAATTCATTACTTGTTTAAATTAAGATCTCATTAAACTACAGTTCTCTTTTAAAACTGAGTGTATAAAAATGCCATGATAACATTACACATTTATTGTCCTTTCATAGATTAAGTGTATTTAATCAACAACTGCCACTCAGCCAGCTTTTCGTACTTTCTAACCATGTCAGCTCAACCCACAATCTACTGGATTAGCTGTTTTTCCCATCTTGTAACTGATTGTTGAGATACTGATATTTTTTCCCATCATATATTGATAATAAAACTCAAGATGACGGAACTTTTGCAAATAAAAAATTTTAAAGAGGTTGACAGCTAGCCTCAATCAAGCATGTCTTGTTTCAACTTTACCCTCATTGTATTAAAAGCATAAAACATTAGCTATATCATTTTGGCACACCCCCCCCCAAGAAAAAAGAAAAATTCTCATTGTAAAAAATCAAAATAGTGAAATACCAAATATCATTTCGGCAGTTTTAAAATACATCTGTGAAACAGAATACTATTTGAAAATGACCCCCTCTTTTAAACAATGCTAGGATTTGGGGGCATAAAAAGATACCTCAAGGGAACCGCAAACAGAAGTTGCTGTTAAAAGCTATCCTTCACCATCACAATTAACAGATCACATCATGAAACTAGTGGCCATTATGAGCTCCCGCATGTTGGCAGTGACACTTAGTGAAGAATAAAATTAATAAGAAAATAAAATCCATTACTTATTCATACTCAAACATTAATTCTATAGGTTTGACAGAATTTAAAATCTGCTGTGGTCATTACAGTCAAGAGATTTAATTCTGAAGAAACAGACCAAGTCTCTCACACTGCAGATTTCATTTCTAACTCTTACTTCAGTAGAGAAGAATTTTAAAACCAGAAGCATGGTCAAGCTGTGGTATTTTAATGTAATAAATTAATGGATTCTAAAATATTTCAGACTTGGGGTTGGTCTCGTGGAGCTAAAGGACAAGGTCTGGTGTAGGGACTAAGCTGCCCCCAAAGCTGGCAGTGATCAGAATAAGGTGGTTAACTTCTTTAGTTAAAGATTTATATGAACAGAAATGTGCTTCTCATAATTAGTGAGTTAGAAACTATATGCCAGAGAACTTTCTAAAAATAACAGAAAAATGAAAGACAAAGTATAAACTGTAGGAACATCAAAAAAATTTCTACTTCATATAAGAGGGGTTTTTTTTTTTGCCTTCTATTACAGCAGAAATCTACTTCAGGCACCCATTTAAATGTCTTCAAATTTTAATCAAATGTATGTGAAAATAATACATTTTCACTTCTGTTACAAACGCACTGGAAATTGTGGGTACTTTTAAAATACATTTTGCAAGCATACTTTAAAGAACACAAAAAGATAAAAGATGTAAGCCCTTGTTGTGCAAAAAAAAAAAAGAAGGAAGCTAATTGGCATTGGTTAGACCTTAAATAAAAATATTTGAATGAATCCTATTCAGATTGTAATTACATGAATCACATATTGCTTTTAATAGATGAAATTGTTCCTGTTTCTCAAGGATAGTAAAATGACTGAGTTCAAGAAGAAGGATGTTCTTGTTTCATTTACCAGGGAAATAGCTAGCACAAAGGTAGAAGGTAGTTCCTCCTGGAATGGATAATCCCTAATAAAATAACAAATCAGCTGATAATTTTAGTTACAAACACCTTTTTGATGTCAAGCAGTTTAGACATTTGCTGCTTTTTGGGTCTTCTGACAATAGGCTGTATTGGTAGTCACTAATTTCAGGAGCTGCACTTAGTGTCTGACACCAGCTTAGCTTCACTGCGTACAACATGCCTGCTTAATGTGAAAGAAACCCCAAAGTACAGGCTTGTGTCCAGAAAACAGTAACTAAAATACATGGACAAAGCTCTTTAAGAAATGGCCAGTGTATAAAACCAGATAGTTTTCCTCTATGCTAAGAAACCTGGGGGGATTTATTTTGTACAGGTTTAAAACATCAAGCAGACTAGAAGCTCAGGACAGCATCAACATATGAGATATACAAAATCCTGTCTGCAGACAATTTTTTCTCCAGTCAGTGAAGCTCCCACAGGATTTCTATAAGCAAAGAAGAGTTAATTCTACTCCCGCAGATTAACTTTAAGTGTGACTTGACTTTCTCAGTGATCTCATCTTAAACCCTTTTCTCACTCCACTAATGTTTTTTAAATTGGCAGAACTTCAGTGAAATTGTAGCTTCACAGTGTTTTCTTTTAATAGACAACACTTTCTATCTTGGATGTTGGGAATTTCAGTGGGATGTTGGACTTAATGGGTTCCCTTTCTACTTCATAGGGGCATTGGAGGATGTAGTTAAGAGCAGCTTGCAATGTGGATTGGAAACTGTGGATGAAGGCTCTCCTGATGTGAATTATTATTAGAATAAGAAAACTAGTCTAGAAGGCTAAGGTAAAAAAAAACAAACACCTAAAATTGCATCTTGCTATCAAAGAGAGAGGTCATAGAAACTACACAAACAATAACTGAAATGATTAAAGCTATAAATAAAGCTGGAGAGAAAGAAATATCTGTAATCAGGATACCGCACGAAACCAATTTGTAGTCTTCTGATGTTAGGTGGCTAAGGCAGGACATAGGTCTCATGAGGCTCCCTATATAGTCAACAGAGAGAAAGAGGGTAATTCAGCCAAGAGCTCAATTTACATGCCTAAATAATCCTGGAAAGGCAAAAGCTCCTCTTCCTCCCTGACTGCTCACACCATCAAGGGAAAAAAGCTTTCAGATTTGAACATATCTGTTGGATGCTTAAAGTCATGTAGCGTAGATTCCTCAAGGACTTCAGCCATTGCAAGGGTCCAGCTACACTGTAAATGATATGAGGATGTATGAAACAACTCTTCCCCGCGGCATGCAAAGCCACGACAGCAGCCAGAGAGGAGAAAGTGAGACAACACAGGCGGTGACCCCAGCCAGTACAAAGACCTGGCACTGCTTCATGGGTAGCTACCACACTGTGCCTCTTTGCAGGAAAGAGTCCT
Organism: Tetrax tetrax; assembly: GCA_009806455.1. Lineage (NCBI taxonomy): Eukaryota > Metazoa > Chordata > Aves > Otidiformes > Otididae > Tetrax > Tetrax tetrax. The sequence continues at coordinate 51,102 of WHYT01014869.1, read as the reverse complement.
TGAATTAAAGGTGTTTTGTCACTAACAGTTCTGAGTTTTTATTTTAAGGCAAGCAGAGGTGAGTTTCTTGTTTTCTGGTCCCAAAGCACTCCACCTCCTATTCAATTAGATAACAAAAAAATAAAAGGAGAACTGAGTGGATTTTTTAATCCTTATATTATATTCCCATTTCACTGGCTAGGGGAGTACTCTAATACCTGTTTACAGAGGCAAATAGTTTCACTGTCTGTGAGAGCACAGAATTGAATTGAAGTCTCTGAAATCAGAGGCTGTCTCACTTCTCAGAGGATGGACATTAATCCTAATACCTTTTGCTTATCAAGGGAGCAATCTTTCATGTAAGAAAAATTTCATATTACAACCTTGTAAGTAGAATAAGGCAGCAACATGGAGGCATAGGATAAACACTAGGTAGGATCAGGCTTTTAAATAAGTGATTTTTAAAGAAAGAATATTATTGAAAATGTCCACTCAGATGATACACCTGGAAAAGGATATGAAACTCTAGAACAATCATTCGTTACAAACTTAATTTCATCCACAATCCTACACTAACGGAATGCATGCCACAAAATCAGAGTTTAGTAGCCTAAAATCAAAACCTCTGTGTTTTCAGAATTTACTTGTTACTCCTTAACTCATAACGATTAATGTTATCTCAAGAAATACTGATTAAAACATTCATGCTGATTTTCTCAAGACTTAATGTGGAATAGCTACAAGACTACACACATAAGCGGAGTACTTTCATATACATGTATATGCACACACACTGCTTTAGTCTTGCTTTGTGCAATGAATTACTTTTCAGGATATTAAAATGTATCCTATTTTCAAATTGTGTGCTGCAGCTTTTTGCTGAGTCAAACCATCCAGACCGTCCTCAAGTAAAGCTTTTGATTATTACTTCCTTTATTGATATTTAATCCTCACAGTGATACTATAGATCATCGTAAGACTCATGCTTTCACAAAGAGGGTTAACTGTACCTCAAAATCTAGCAGAGAATAATTATAATAAGCCCAAATCCTTGTAATAAACACTTCATTTTCCTTACAGTCATAACCTACAGATGATTTTGAAACAGACTGAAAGTGAAAAAGCATAAAAAGATCATTTTACACATTCCCACAATCACAGCTTTTAAAAAAAGACCTTAATTTACAGTAAATGATCTATGCCATGCAAATAATAATAATATTAAAATATTAGTGAAAAGAGCATAATTAGATGACAGCCAATTTGACCATGGTTTTAGTCTCATCAAATTAAGCGGGTTAATTAGGTGACTATTGAGGTATGATGTAACTTGCGCAGAATTTTTTTAAGTCTCTCCTCTTTTCATGGTACTATGCTGAATATCTTGATCTTTCCATTTTGGCTGGGGAAAAGAGAGGTATTAAACCCTATCACAATTTATTATAATAGCTGTCAGCTTGAAAGTCAAGAAGTCATCAAATTTCTAAATAAACATATTTCTCAGCATGGGATTACATGAATTATATATTCAGAGGTCAGTAAAGGGATAATTACACTTCAGCCTCTTTGCTGTTCCTTCCTGTCCTAGCATCATTCCTCAGGCTGTGCCTGTGCCAGGCCTTTCGGTGGTCCAACACTAAATCGGACTGAGGAACTGATCTCTCTGGAAAACAACCCAAAAAAAAATTTTAGCTTTTGATTGACTTAGTACCCCAATATGACTCACAACACAATTCTACAAAGATTTACTCTAGCACAGCACAGAAGAAGATGTCCTCAAGCTGTGGTAGGGAAGGTTTAGATTGGATATTAGGAAACATTTCTTTACTGAAAGAGTGGTCAGGCACTGGAACAGGCTGCCCAAGGAAGTGGTGGAGTCACCATCCCTGGAGGTGTTCAAAGAAAGTGTAGACGTGGCACTTTAGGACATGGTTTAGTGGGCATGGTGGTGTTAGGTTGATGCTTAGACTTGATGATCTTGGAGATTTTTTCCAACCTTAAAGATTCTGTGATTCTATTCCATGAAGAACAAGCAGGCTTGAGTAACAGAGACAGCAATTGCAGATGCCAGTTTAAGCAGCCTACTTCCCAGGTTCTTCTGGTTTAATTTCTCTTTGAAAATATTCCCAAAGCACATACAAATTTTGGACACATTTTCTATTGGACATTATGATTCAGACATCTCTGATTTGAACTCAAGTAATTAGCCCCTTCACTTTCATAGATTTCCAGTCCCAGAAGATGTCTCCCAGTGCACCAGTTTAAATAAGGTCAACTCATTGTCTAGACAGGATGCCGAGAGCAGGGCCTTTGCCTTTTGTTCTGTAAACCTACTTACAAGTTTTCTGGATTGATGATCAGCAAGAGGCTTGAGGTTTTTAAATTATTCACTGAATCCCAGCCAGTGAAAAATGTGCTAACTTTTGAAGCATATTCCTTTATGTGTGAATTTAGTTAATTTGTGCGTTTGCTTTTAAGTTAGTCCTTCTGTAAATTCCCTTGATATCTTAAGCAGAATAAGCCCTGCTATGCTTAACTTTAAATTGTTTTGTGAGACTCAGAAAATGGAACAATCATAAAAGAATACCCACAAGAGTGTGTCTGATGAAGAGGTAACCAATATGATATAGGCTTTGTTTTTAAACAATAACCAGCCACTAATACATAGTCATAATTTCCCTCTGATCTTGTGAGCTGCTCTCTTTGATATCAAGCCACCGAACTTCAGTCAAAAACTCATCAGTAATCATTTAAAAGAGAAAGCCATGGAAGAATAGAATTTTCCACGGACCGTGTAGCCTTGTATTGCTTTTATGTATTGCTTGTTCAGGGGAAGTCTCTGTTAAAAAACTCTGGGTTTTAAGTATAAATAATTGCCATTCTTCAGGTTTACTTCAAGCCCTGGTACACCACTTCTCCTCAGGAAGAAGAACAGGGCTTAACCTGTGATAAGCTTAGCACTCCAAAATGCTGTTTATTTAGAGAAAAAGCATTCTCTTTGAAAAACACATAAAAAAACCCAAACAAAGTCTTTAAACTCAAACCACTTTTGCCCATACTGCTTCAAATCTCCTTGCAAGACTTGTCAGGGAGTGAGACATAGTGCCTCATTGTAGCACAGGGCCATCTTTTCGCCCTGTTGTTTGCTCGTTCTCTTGAACCAGACCAGACCAGGATACGGCTCCTCTCAGGGTGCAAACCTCCAGTGAGCTGATTACCAGCATTAGGAATTGGCAAAAATTATCCCTCACTGACTGCTATGCCCAGTGATCCCTCCAGCAATCTCTAGTTCTCTTTTAAACATACATTAACCCTCTAAAAAGCTCTCTGGTTCAAAAACTTGTCTGGAAATCCCAGGTTTCCAAACTTTCACATTTCTCAACAGAACTCAGGTAGTTTAAAGGAAGAAGGTGAGAGAGGTGTTTTTCCAGTGCTCTGTGAGAGTATTGTGACTGCCACAATAGTTAGAGAGGTAGTTAAACCGACTGTATTTATAAGTGCACGCTACAGAATGCTTTATCAAAGAAATTGCTTTTTGGATGGCTTTACAGGACACTATATTTGTCGGCAATGAGAGTCTGGTACAGGCAAAAAAATACTTACATGTAAAAACTTCCAAATTAAGCCATCTCTGAATGCAGTAGCAAAAAAAAAAAAATATTTCTAAACAACAGGCTGCTGAAATCAGGAATCAAAAATAGGATGAAAATTACAATGAGCAATGTAAATTATATGGTTACTTCCAGGGCTAACGAGTCAGAGACTGCTTTCTCTCCAAGAGGAGACTAGTGAAAGAATTTGGGCTTCATTTCTTGCATCACTTGTCTTGATCCCAGTTTCCCTGGACCTCCCATAAGCCCCACTCAGCAGGGACTTCTGCAATCTCCTGTCCTGTTGCCCCATGTTGTTTTGGTAAAAGCAGTTAATAAAATAGCCAGCTGTGTTAATTTTATTAGAAAAAAAATCCTCCAGAAAGATCAGCACACCAGAGGAGGTGGTGTGCTGATCACTGGCACAGGCAATAGATGTTATAGACAGGGACAGAAACCCTTGTTTCTGTGGTACTGTGATGGTCAGAGTTACAGACAGCAACAGAATACAGAAACTGCCTAACCCTTTGGACTGAATTGCTGGTAAAATGTAAAAGAGTTTTTAAGGTGGAATTCAAAGGACAAAGATGTTTCTCTTTTCTGACATTTCTATTCCTCACCCTACATGCCTTGCCCTCTCTGATAGCATTTTTTTTTTCTTTTTTATTCCTTGAAGAACATTTACAAAATTTCTATGAGGAGTTTTGGAAATGTAAATGAACTGTCACACTAGTCCCAACAGTTTCTGGTATTTAATAGTGTTATTCAATCCAAATGAAGTAAGGATCTTAACGGCCCCAGAAAACATCAGTTTCAGAGTTGAGACTGAAAGTAAGGATACTCTTTAAGTCAATAGGTCCCCATCCCCCTGCACTTCTGCTAATAGTCAACTGCAATTATTCCATTAATGAAGGGCTGGGGCATAGGAACAAGTGACTGCATAGGCAAGGACAAACACATTGCATGGGACAGTGGTAGGCAGGGGTAGGGCTCCAGCTAAGCCTGCCCCAGTAATGGCCCTGTATCTTCAGATTGTGGAGCTCACCATCTCTGTGGTTAAATACCAAATCAATATCTAGAGACACAACCACCATGGAGAAAATACTGAACAAAGACCTTGATCGAAACACACAGATTTCAAACTAGCTGATAAGTTACCCTTTTGATGCTGTTTCCCTGAAGGTGTTTAAAACTAGGAGAGTGAAGGCTGAAATCTCTTCTTCATGGCAGAACCTAGGTGGAGGTTCATGCTCCTAATCCAGGCTGCAGGATTCTATCTGATCTCGGAAAATCCTAAAGAGAGATCAAAACCCTTTTCCTTCTACAGAAATGTCTCAGAGAACAATCAAGATGACACTGAAAGGCAACCCCTTTACTATTCCCTACAGAGTTAAAATAAGATGCCACATTATCAGTCTTTCAGTGCAGAGACTGATGCTAACGCTTGCTGTCTGGCTGGAGAGGCGACAAAACGATGGGAGCTGCACATCCGGTGGCTGTCAGTGGAGCAGTGATGCTAAGCAGGAGAGAAAATGGACAAGTGCAAAGCAATCTGAGAAGCAGAGCTGTCAGGCTGTGGACAAGCAGTCCTTGCAGCTAGATGAGATTACACTTCAGCAGTTTTGAAGCAACGTGGCAATTTACTCCCAAGTGCCTATTAAAACTGCAAGGTTTAATGCATAGTTCTAATGAACAAAACGAGGGTCCGAATAAAAATAAGTCTTTAAGTTACTTCTCAGCACGTCTTTAGAGCTAAGGCCTAATACCAGCAAGGATTCACCCAATTGCAATTTCTAAATCTGCTCAAATACTTTATGAAAACAGAGATACAACTTAAGGTACGGGTCTTCACTATTTACAGTCACATTCATATAAAAATAAAGCAAACAATAGTGACGAAGGTGAATAAGGCCACTTCTGAATATGTGCACGGCTTCCTTTCAATTGTGACAATCCCTTGAAACTCTCTTTTTCTGCATCATTGGACACCAGAAATTTCTTGTCTGCAATTCACAGGTTACAGAGACATGAATCCTCCACTGGCAGAAATGTTTGTGCCCATAGTCCCGATACCATTTTTGTTCTCACATAGTTTGGTGCTTGGTAACAGAAAGCCCTGTCTCCTAGAGTCTTGTGAATTCTTGAGAGTGATAGTCCTTGTTTGCAGTGGGAAAAATTAAGTACCAAATCCAAAAGGATCAAAATCCTAAATCTTAACAGTTCAAAGGGCAGCTAAAAAGAATATATATTTTAAAAGCTCATTATTTTTATTCCGTCCAAGGGATTTCAAGATCTAGCTTTTGGGTTTTGACCATACTTGGTTAACAAATCTGGAAAACACATGATGTTAGAGAGAAATAAAAAAAAAAAAAATTAGAGAAAAGCTCTTGCATTTTCCTTTAATTGACTTTATGGATAGATTACAAGCATTTTTGCTACTGTGTTGAAAAACGATATAGTACTACAGAGTCCCCTCTGGAACACTAGATTTATTAATTTCCATTCTTGTCATACTTAAGTAAGTTTAATCAAACTGCCAAAAATAGACCCCAAGGCAATAATTTCTGGGGTCATCAAATTGATCCCACGTTCAATAAATGACTACATACTGATAAACTGGTTGCTGACTTTGGGTTAACCTTCTAATGTTGTTAAACCTTAGACTTCTAGTCAAGGACTACCAGGATGAAGGTGATATGATCACCCTCCTCCTATTTTTTTCCTGTCATTGGAAAGGCACAATTCGGTAAATAACCCTTTATTTATCAGAAGGCAGAATGGAGCAACATCCTTTGTTTCTGCTTTCTATCTGCAGCAGTGGGATAACAGCATTTTACAGTGATAGTTGGCATCAGTTCCTGAGACCCCACTGGCTAGGAATGGAAATTGCTAAAAATTGAGAGAATATTGCTTTTCAAAGTCCTATTTTGTAGAGTTTTTCCTTGCATTGAAGTGGAATACCTTGGATGAAAACTGTATCCTATTTAAGTCCACAAAGTAACTAGACAGTCAGGAATTATGAAATTACTGAGCGAATTGTTCTCTTCTACTAGTGAGTGAAGAACTCACCTTATGTAAAGGAAAAAAAAAGTTGGATTTGTTTAACTTGTAGTATTCTGTCATGGGTTTGAAGAAAGATTATTCCTATCCCAATAGGACCCATCTTGGGAAACTCACATGGCTGTGCAGCTACCTTCTAGCTGGAGATTAGAGAAAGACAGAGAGAGCCAGAGATCAGATCTGGCCCTACTGGACAGATGTCATTTACATACACTGCCACACACCAAAGAGATCCACAGTTTCTTGGGAACTTGAAATACAGATTATTAATTAATTAATAATCTAAGTCTCATAACATTTTTCATCCGCTCCAGTAAGGTGCATCTTGGAGCCCACGCTCATGCTGCCCATTCTCTGGTGACACTCATCCTCCAAGATCTATTAGTCCACCTCCTGTATGCAGCCAGATATATACCAGATGGTGACTTTTCATCTTGTACACGAATAATGTTGCTTTTTGGGAGAGGGGACATGTTTCTGGCTGGTTTTGGACAGCTCTAGCACAATGCGGTTTTGGATACTGACAGTTTTGCTAGCCACTATAACCCATAATACTAACCATAATTTTGAGGCTGGCTGTGATGGGTCTAATGGCCATTTCCAGAGAGTGACTGCAAGGCCACGTGAATGGCTACGCAGCTGTAGAAAGCTTCACAGTGTCTGAGGAGCCTATTAGTGGCAAATATGTACAAATTGGCAGTTTCTACTAGATTTTCCAGCCTGTTAGATGAGCAAGATCATTACAGTAAAATTTACTCTAAATATGTAAAAACTGATGGTTCGAAACTGAGCTGTTTTCTGGACAAGCTCAGCAGCTTGTTATAATTGTAGCATGATTCAGTGCTTGAGCATCTTTCATATCTCAAGTGCTGCCTAAGCGACTAGCAGAGCTTCTGACAGCAGCTGGCCTGAATATCACCTTCAGATAAACATCAAAGAGGCTGTGCTTCCAGCAGGGCAGATAAAGATTTCTTAGGAGAATCCCTTGCTTCCTATAGGGTCAAAAGCGCCTGATGAAAAAATACAGTATATTTACTACACCCTGCTCCCCGACCCCTTCCTAATTGTTCTAGGTATTTTCCCAATCCTATCAATACCACCATTTGTAAAACTTTGCAGTCATTGCTCCAGAGGGTAGAACTGTACTGTGATCCATAGGTTCCAGGTGAGAAAGTGGGATGCAAAGAAGGGGTGCCTCTAGGAAGACTTAAGATCTACCAAGGAAGGGAGAGTAAACCCAAGTCCTGGTTTAGTCATCCTCTTATTAGGGCAATTTTCCTAATAAACTATTCCAGCCTTGTTGCTCCCAATTCTTTTGAGAGCATCTGGAGCCATTGACATTAACATTTGTGTTAAGGAATGGAGCACAATGGTATACTGAGCTATGTATTGTGCTTACAGAGGCATTTTATCACATTCAGCCTTGCCCTTCTTGCACATTTCCTTTGCAAATTATTTCAGCAGACATAGAGAGCTATTAGAATATACAGCAATACTTACAAGTATGTGTCGGGTCAGAACACAAGCTTCAACCATTGCATGGCATTGTCTCTAAGTGGGTCAGTTCATAAAATATTGTCTGTTCAAATGAGGTCCATGCTGTAGTAAGAAAAAGGGGAAAATGCAGTAGTAATTGAAATGATCTGATTTCAAAAGTCTGGCACTTGGTGCGTGTTCAAAAGAACATTTCAGGGATCCATTAATAATGCTTCTAGGACACAGGAAATTTGCAAAATGTTGCCCTAAAGATAATGATTTGAAGTTTGGGTTTTTTTTAAAAAAAAAAAAGATAAATGAAAGGATCTTTAAGAAAGTTTCGTGTCTTTGAGTTTTCGGACATTTTTATTTGTACATTCCTATATTTCATTTTTGCTGAGAATGGGCCTTTGGGTGCATCCTTACCTGAAACGCGTATTCGGTGTGCTAATGAGATAAGGAATTCAGTAGAATATATTGTGCAATGGCAAAGCATTAACTACTGCTCCATTTCCATGTATTCTTTAATAACAGACATTCTGATTCAGCAGAAGAATATTTTACTGACCTTTCCACTTATTTCTAGTTCACTGGTGTGTCTAGAGCTATCTTGTCACTTTGGAATTCATTTCTCTTTTAGCCTAAGTGACTGCTTGGAAGCAACAAGCCCCGCTGGAATGTTAGGCACAAACTCGGTTCGGGAGACACTGAAATGTGCAGCTGTCGGGGAGCTGGGAAAGGGGCAGAAATTTGTGTAGAGGAGGTGACCCATGAGACAAAGCGGGATGGGCTCCTGCAGTCTGCACCAGCTGAAGCTCTAGCAGGCAGCGTTTCATCGCTGTTGTGACTCTCAGTACTGAAGCCTAGAGGTTGCAGAGGCTGGTCCATGTAGCCAGGTCTGCTACTGAGAACACAGGATGCTATTTTCTACCCAGGCACAATGGGAATTAATATTTTTCTTGATGTGTCTTTCTGAGTATCCAGAAGCCTCAGGTCTCAAAATGAGGTAGGCTATGGGAGAGATGAGGGCAGATTCCCTGGAGAGAGCATCATGAAACAGAAGAAATTATTCAAGTTCCTTTCACTTTATAGGAGTCTGCCCTTGCTCTGGGCCTTAAGAATAAAAAAAAAAAAAAAAACTTTGATAAATTGGAAACTAGTTAGACTCTTCTGCTCAGTGGTCTCTTATAGAGACAAGTGGGAAAATTCTAAATTTACTTCAGACATGAACAAACTCTGTTTAGCCACACATATGCTCAACTTTATCTCTGACTTTTATTCTCTCTTAGACATAACGTCAATGGTGCTACGCACAAACCCAGTCACGTCTATGTCTTCCTGGCCAACACCTGACCGATAAACACTCCAGATCTCATTATCTTAACCTCATACTTCAGAAATCAATTTTTAAAAAGGAAACCAAATTATATTGTACATGCTCACAGCCAGGAAGAATCCAAAGCATTGCTACTTACTTTGATACTCTTTTTTTTTAAAATCACTCCCGGGTGCAGAGCTTGCAGGCAATGAGAGCATTGGTTTGATTCCACTACAGTGAAACTGAAACACCTAACCTGGATAAAGACTCAGAAGTCTAATCCCAGAATCTGGCTGTCCTCTAGTATCATGTAGGTTTTGGATAAACAAACAAAAAAACAAAGAACATTTGAACGTGTTCGCTATTTTTGGATTTTTTAAAAATGTCACGTCACTCTTAGAATTTACAGTTTCATTTGGGTCAATCATTGGTAGGTTAGCAAATGAAAAATGTGCTGTCTCAGAGAAAAGAAAAGGGCATTTCTGCCTTGACATTAACATAGATACTTTTACTAGTGTATATTAGGAAACAAAATAAATTTTCAAATACTTTTGCAAGCAATAGAAAAGTAAGAGCAAGAAAGAGCTGTGCAGTAGTAATTGTTTTCTAATTTTCTGTTATGAAGATAAAAATTGTATTGAAGGATTTGCTTTAAACTGGAGAGAAAAGAAATTTGCCTCTGGTTCAAGCAGATGAAAATTATTTGCATTTCAAGAGCAGATGAGGATATGCAAGCTGCTTGTTGTAGGTTTATCTGCTGGAACTTGTGGGTTCTGCAGGAAGGAGAGGAGGACAACACCCTGGCTCAATAGGTAAACCATAATAAGGGAGCAGACCTCAAGAACTTGGCACCTCCACATGCAGCATCAACTACTCTATCACAAAACCACTAAATCATGGAATAGTTGAGTTTGGAAGAGACTTATGGAGATCATTGATTATGTGCCCAGGCACTGGCAGAGGGGCTCCAGGGTGGCTTCTGTGAGGAGAGGCTGGGGCTGCCCCAGGCAGGACACAATTGGTCCCAGCCGGCTCCAACTGACCCACCACAGGACACAGCTGAGCCCACCAGCCAAGATGGGGGTGCCAGCAAGAAAACAGTTTCGGAAAGGGCACGAGGCAGCAGAGGCAGAGGAGGAGGAAGAAGAGGAGGGGCAGCAGCAGAAGGTGGGTTTAGGTGAAAGTGGTTTAGTTTTGGTCTATGTTTCTTACTACCCAAATCTATTTTAATTTGCAATAAATTAATTTAATTGTCTCCCAGTCAACTGTGTTTTGCCTACTACAGTAACTGGTAAGTGATCTCCTTGTCTTTATCTCCACTCACAAACTTTTATTTTATCTCCCTGTCCTGTTTAGGAGGGGGAGTGAGAAAGAGCCTGGGTGGGCATCTAGCAGTCAGGTCAAAATAATCTAGTTCCAGTTTTTGATAACCATCATAATAAAACAGGTTTTTGTTATGTTTAAAAGGAATTTCCTGCATATCAGTTTGTGCCTTTTGCCTGTTGTCCTTTCAATGAGCACAACTGTGAAGAGTCTGGCTTTGTCTTCTTTATTGCCCTGTTATTTGGTCCGCACTTCATCAGTTTCTCTCTGAGAAGTAGACTCTTTATTGTAGTCAAAGGGAGTATAACACGAATGGTAGTGACCCACTGCCATTTAAAGCATACTGCTCGATTTCCAAACACACTGTTGCTACTTTCCAGATAAAAATCCACTGCTAATATTTTTACTTCTTTCTGTGATCACTTATAATAGCTGAAAAACATGGAAAATAATCAGATTCCAATTTGACTGGGACATTTGCTTATTTAACACATAACATTCATTGCTCAAGGACAGCCGGCAGATCACCTTGCAGGGCTAGTAAATCTGCCAGAGCACTCCATGGATTTTAGCAAAACAAACAGGGTAAATTAAAAAGAAGGAGATCTGACTGTGGGCTGCAGTCCTTTCCCTCTAGGAAGAACTGCTTAAACCAAAAGAAACAGAAAGTTCATTTGCTATCAAACATATTGATTCATCCATCTAACTGACCTGACTACTATCTGACTCTGCTGCAGGAGGAGGCTTCTATTCATGGAGAAAAAAAATGAACTTGTATTATCATCACCTGCTTGTCTTTGTTGGGAAAGTCAATGGTTCTTTAGATTCTATGGATTTATTCAGCCAAATATAGGTGTGCACATATAGACATCCACTTGTGACTTAGACATCTGTCCTTCCTTTATGGTGAATAAAAGAAGGCATTTCTCCTGCACATTCCTTAATTTTAAACCAAATATCAGGAAAAGTTCAGCTGGATCATGCCCTAGAAGTGCCTGTTTTTTTCCATTACCTCAGAGAGGAAGGGTAACCAGTTTAGAAAGATAAAAAAATAAATGTAACTCCCTATCTTCAAGAGGGGCAAGAGAGACGATCTGAGAAACCATGGGCTTCTGAGCCTCACCTTGATCCCCAGGAAGGTGATGGAAACCATTTCCAAACATATTAATGACAGGAAGGTTACTGGTAGTAGTCAGCAGGGATTTATGAAGGGACAATCATGCCTCACCAACCAATCATGCACTAAAAGTGCCTTTCACTTTTAGTCCAGGCTAGACAGCCTGCCTTTCAATCTGTATAAAAATTAGCTTTTCACTTCTCCAAGTTAAAAAAAACAAAACAAAACAAAACAAAAAAAAACCTAACAAAACAAACACAAAACAACACAGAGAAACACAAGAGAAATGGCTACAAGAGAAATTCCAGCCTGAAGTATTGATCCCCTCTCTGGCACAGCTTGCTTCCCAACCCAGATTTCCTTGTCCAGCAGCAACCTTTAAATTCTGTATCTGTCTCTGATGATGTCTGGAGGAATCTGGATCCAAGGCCAGATGTGTGTGTTGCACCCACAGCTGCATTCATCACTGCCTGCCTTGGAGTGAATTTACCAGCTCCTGGGAGAGATCAGTTGTTCAGAGGTTCAGGAGCAATGATCCCAGGTGGGTTTGACAAGTGATCTCGGAGTGGTGAAAGAAAGGCATCCAGCCCCCATGTCATTCCTTTCTGCCAGAGCCTCTTTGAAAGAAAATGTAGAAGAAAATTAAAAAGCAAGCAAACAAAAAATTACCAAGGGAACAAGACACAAGAGAGGCAGGACAAAGGGGAAAAATGCTTGGAAAAACATTTTCCTCTCCTGACAAGTCTCAGTTATGCACAGAAAGCCTGTGAGAAATACTGAACCTGTGACAGCAGAAACATCCCAAAGAGAACAGTGTGTAGGGGGGAGCACAATTAATAATAAAGCCCTGTGGAATTTGTGAAGGTTCAGCACAAAAGCTTGAAGCAAGCTTTTGAGAAGCCGAATCAGCTTTAATTACTGTACTCTGGGTTATTCTTCTAAAATGCTTTTGCAGTGAAAGTTTCTCAGTCTGAGGGAGGGAAATGCTGCTCTCTGCTATCATTTCCCTTCATTGTTACAGGCTTCAGCACACAGTGAGCGTGTGCGAGGACAAGCAGATCCTCGACGTCTTTCATTTCAAGTGTTAAGGTTTTTTTCCTTTTCATTAACAGCTTTCAAAAAGAAAAAGAACTACTTATGGCAGGGTTTTCTTTTTTTCTCTTTTTATTTTCCTTTTTTATTTTTTTTATCAGCCTGGGTGAGGAGGCCCTTTGCATTCACTACGCCTTGTTATCTAAAAACCAATATAATAGAGATACACAGATGCTCATTACTAGTAGCTATGTCATCTTAATGCTTCCTGTAATGGTATTTTCAGCTCATAATAGACAGTGGATGATCTGTGCTGAATGGTGAATGCGGTGCTTGATTTTTCTCTCACTTCAGCAAAATCAATGAAGTATCTCCCCAGTTTGCAACAGTGAGAAAGAGGGAAGAATCCACTCCCTGCAGCGGCTTTCCAGAGCCTGGTTGCTACAATGCCTTACTCACTGACAGTAACAGAGGAGTTATTTCAGCAAGAAGACAGCATGCTCTGAGGTTTTGGAGCTTAGACACTGATAGGAAGGAGTTATGGTTTTTAGGGTGAACAAGATTTGCACTTCTAGAGAGAGGACAAAAGCATGAAGATGAGAGGGGGAAGCAAAGTGAGAAGGGGAATCTAATAATTTTTCAACTGCTGCTAGAAATGTTAGTGATGTGCAACATGGAGGAGAAGAGAACTGAGCGGAAAAAAAGCTTAGCCAAAATCGGATTAGTGTTTCCCTCTGTCCTTTTTGGTAGTGCCTTGTATGTGTTGTAGTGAGTTCTAATAAAAATTGGGAGTAAGTCACTGTCTTACATAAATTCCCTCCCTCTGAGTTCTTTGAAAGTCACATCCCACAGAATGGTACCTATGTTTCTCTCATTATCAGACATTCATTTCCAGCCACAGCCACTTGCACTCTCTCCTTTCTCCTGTCTAGATAGGAACATCACTTCTGGGTGTTTCTTTGCTAACCTGACTGGAGCCAGAAAAAATAGGCATTCCTTAATTAAAATCTTCCCCATTGTTTCCTCAAGGACTTCTGGAATTTCTTCAAGTCATTGTTACTGTCTCATTTACTTCTCATGTGGCCTGTCTCATTTGCCTTAACTCTGCACAACTGGAGCAAACATGGAGTAGACTGCAGTGCAGGGCACCTTTAAAGCAGTCACATAAGGTAGCTCCTGTTCAACACAAGGATCCATTACTGTTTTGGAAAAGCAAAGGAGGAAGTCAGGGAATAACTCACAATAAACAGACGTGTCTTACCCTCCTTAAGATCCCAGAGACTGAGGGTTGAATTTTACACAACTGCTAGTCCTGAAAGTCTTTAGTGAGCAGGATTCTACGACCAAGAAAGACCTGTGGATGTACTACTACAGCTCAAGAAAAGCTGTGCCCTTATCAGAGAAAATAAATTTCCCACTTTGTGGCAATTTATTCTTGAAAGCACAAAAGTTATTAATGAAATTCCATGGGTTAACATTGACTTCTTAAAGGAAAGACAGGGAAAAACTCTTCAGTAGGGCCTGGTGTAATAAGAAGAGGGGTAATGGTTTTAAAATAGAGGGAGGTAGATTCAGATTACATATTAGGAAAAAAATTTTTACAATGAGGGTGGTAAAACACTGGAACAGGTTGTCCAGAGAGGTGGTGAATGCCCCATCCCTGGAAACATTCAGGGCCAGGTTGGACAAGGCTCTGAGGAACCTGATCTGGTTGAAGATGTCCCTGCTCCTTGCAGGGGGATTGGACTAGATGGCCTTTGAAGGTCCCTTCCAACCCTAATCATTCTATGATTCTATGACTCTTAACAAAGTCAGGAAATTCCAGTTTGACCCCACCTAAGAGGTCTCCACTGCATGTATGCAAGGTTGCGTGTTGTATGTTGAGTATGGGACATGCATTTTGTTTCATGTTTGATTCTAGTTCGGTTCTCCCAAGTTTAGGATGCAGGCACTCCTTTATGACTCATCTGCAAAGTTTGGTTGTAAAGCCACACTTTGAAAACAGACTTCCTGCAATTCAAGTAACATCAGGCAATGTGAAACATGGCCACGGCTAATGTGCAAAAACTTAGATTCATAGTCTTTCACACAAGAAATTTTTTAGATTAAAGATTTTCTTTGGAGATGTGCCAAGTGCAAGGTCCTGCACATGGGTCAGGGCAATCTCAAGCACAAATACAGGCTGGGCGGAGAATGGAGTGAGAGCAGCCCTGAGGAGAAGGACTTGGGAGTGATAGTGGACGAGAAGCTCAACAGGCGTCAGCAATGTGCACTTGCAGTCCAGAAAGCCAACCGCATCCTGGGCTGCATCAAAAGAAGCATAGCCAGCAGGTTGAGGGAGATGATTCAGCCCCTCTGCTCTAGTGAGACACCACCTGGATTACTGCATCCAGCTCTGGGGTCCTTGGCATAAGAAGGATGTGGACCTGTTGGAGCGAGTCCAGAGAAGGGCCATAAAGATGATCAGAGGGCTGTAGCACCTTTCCTATGAGGACAGGCTGAGAGAGTTGGGGCTGTTCAGCCTGCATAAGAGAAGGCTCCAGGGAGACCTTATAGCGGCCCTCCAGTACCTTAAGGGGGCTTATAAGAAAAATGGAGCAAAACTCTTTAGCAGGGCTTGTGATAGGACAAGGGGCAATGGTGTTAAAATAGAAGGAGGTAGATTCACACTAGCTATAAGAAAAAAAATTTTTACAATGAGAAATTTTTACAACTGGAACAGGTTGCCCAGAGAGGTGGTGGGTGCCCCATCCCTGGAAAAACTCAAGGTCATGTTGGATGAGGCTCTGAGCAACCTGATGGAGTTGCAGATGTCCCTGTTCCTTGCAGGGGGGTTGGACTAGATGACCTTTACAGGTCCCTTCCAACCCAAACTATTATATGATTCTATGATTCTGTATTCTAACATGTTTACTGCAGTTCTGGTTGGTACAGAAATCCTAGTTTTACATTTCTCATTTTGAGGTTCCTTGCTTCCCCTAATTTAACAATAATGAAAGTTATGTAACAGTTACATTAGAGCATTATTATTCTGCCCAATTTCAAACTGAAAAAAGAGAGCAGTTGCATGGCTTGCATGTTTTGATTACACTTTTCTTATTGGAACGGAGCTACTGAGCCAGCTGCTCCTCCCAGGTTCCCCTTCAGTAGAGGCTGTCCTGCTCTGATGGTCCTGCATGCCCTTCACTTGTGGCTTTTATACACACACGGGACTGCTTATCACAGTATATGATGCTAAGAACACAGCAAGACTCTAAGAAGAAACTCTGTGTTATGGTTGAAGGGTGCTTCTTGTTATTAGGGGTGAAGATGAGATCTTCCTGGGTGTGACACTGTCCTCTGTAGATCAAATTAGTTCTGCTTGTCTTTGCACTGTTCTCTGAGTGTCAACTCCCTCTGGGGAGATTCACCTCACGAGAGGAACCTCAGTCTGTTCTGCTGGGGCGAATCTTACCTAGTGCCAGGCAGCTACATAAAAGGTCTGGCAGGAGGAGTTCCTGCTGCTTTGATGAAAGAAAATGCTGGGTCTTCAGTCCAGTGTAGCCTGGATTGGCAATAAAGAGAGTTCCTGATTCAAGAAGGGAAGGACTATGAGCATACAGACATAATCATACAGCCCTGGCTCGTCTTTACACAGCTAAAAACATTCTGTGGTTGTAGAACAACTCACTCCTGTGTATTCAGAAGCTAGGTTGTTTTATCTTCAAACTCAACAGGGAGGGAAAAATCATGGATCATTTTTGCTTGGTTTCAGAATGCAGTGATTTACCTTTGGTTCATCTCAGAGTTTCAAGCTGGCAATAAATTGCAGCAATTTGCTCTGAATTGCTTATAGGTGGCCTTTTCATGCACTTCTTTTTCTATTTCAATTTGAAAACCATTCAGGTTAATTGAGATGCAGTTCTTAACAAGCAAATGTTTGCTCAGGATATCATTATATAGACTAGCAGCTGAAATAGCGAAAAAAAAAAACCAACCATACCTCAATGAGATGGGAACTCACCTTCTACCTTTCTTACATACAG
This sequence comes from Tetrax tetrax, assembly GCA_009806455.1. Taxonomy (NCBI): domain Eukaryota; kingdom Metazoa; phylum Chordata; class Aves; order Otidiformes; family Otididae; genus Tetrax; species Tetrax tetrax. The sequence continues at coordinate 34,182 of WHYT01014869.1, read as the reverse complement.
GAAATGGTTACGTTATTAGTGTGGTTAGGCTATTGTAGGTGCCATTTATGCCATCAGTGTATCCTGCAAAAATAAGTGAAGATTATAATCTCCTAGTCACAAATATAAATTTGCTGAAATTCACTCTGATGAAAAAGAGAGTAAGTTTTAGACACAACACAACTGATAGCTGTCAAAGTTACAAAGAGCATAGACACAGAGAATTTATGTTATAGAATGTGCTGAGAAGATTTAATATACTCTTAGTGCATCACAACAATATACCGTGAACAGTGGAGGCTGGTAGCAGAGTCAGGGACTTGTAAATTAAAAATAGCTAGTATATTCCTCTATTTAAATCAAGGGGAGTGTTCATGAAGTGAATTACTTTTCATCCTGAGCATGGCTGGCAGACTGCGTGATTTAGTCTGTATGATTTAGCGTGGGGAGCTGTATACACATTTTGTCAGGGTGATTTCTCCCTCATCATCAAATCTGGTGCGCAGAGGCTGGCCAAGCATTGCCTGGTTTAAACTCCCATGCAGAGAGGGTAGAGGAGGGTGACTGAACAGAATTAAGACCCACAATATGTTGATCTGTGTTTAAATGAAGTTGTGCAGCACTGAGGCAGAGATGCCAAATAACCGACTGACTCTCACTGCAAACCCTCCTTGCTCATGAGGTCTGTTTCCTGAGGCTGTAGGACTAATTGTTCCCTCCTTTAATGGTAGGGATATGAGGATGAAAGAGCTCCAGGATGTCGTCATCTCAGGGGCCTGAGGGAGGATTTGTGTGGGTCCCTCGGCCCCCTACTCCTCACCCCTGCACCTGCTCATGGCACAGAGGCTCCTTTCTCACCTTGTGCTCCTCCAGAGCCCTCCCACTCTTCTCCCAACCCTCTGGGGCACAGACACCCATGTTCCTCACTAGGCACTCATTTCCCTATGGGATCATGAGAGATCCAGTTGTCCATCCAACCCCCTGCCCAAGGCAGGAACAGCTCTCCTTGGTGTCCGTGCCCAGGGGCTGGCAGGGGACCTGCAGGGTGGCCTCTGTGAGGAGAGACCAGGGCTGCCCCAGGTTGGACACAGCCAGTCCCAGCTGGCTCCAGTGGCCCCACTGCAGGATACAGCTGAGCCAAGCTGGAGGTGCTAGGGAGAGGGGGGAAAACTGGTTTTGGAAAGGGCCCAAGGCAGCAGAGGCAGAGGAGGAGGAAGGCGAGGAGGGAGCAGCAGCAGAGGGACCCCGAGGGCGGAGGAGGAGGAGGGCAGGAGGTGCTGCAGGCCCGGAGCAGGGATCCCCTGCAGCCCTGCAGAGACCCCGCTGGAGCAGAGAGCCAGCCTGCAGCCCGGGGAGGGCCCCAGGCCGCAGCCGGGGGATATTTCCTGCAGGAGCTGCGGCCCTGGAGAGCCCAGGCGGGAGCAGGGTGTTCCTGCGGGGCTGCAGCCCGGGGAAGGGCCCGCGCTGGAGCAGGAGAGTGTCTCCTGACAATCTCCTCCTTCCTTGTGGTGGCAGCCTGAGAGGCAGGAAGGGGTTCAGACCCTGCCATCTGTGCAGGGGAGCAGAGCAGCTGCTGTGGCCAAATCTGTTCTTAAAAATTTTGAAAGAAGATCTCCCCTCTTCTCATCCAGGCTGTGTGTCTCAGGCCTTTCTTGCCCTCCACAGCAAAGCACTGTTGAAGCTGGCTTCAGGTCAAGCCTTTAAACCACAGAGATGGGAACAGATTATTGCCGCCTTTTTGCAGCACCCTTTCATATATTTAAGGAGCGATGTCATGCTGCTTCTACATCTGTTTCTTAGGCTAAGTAATCCCATTTTCTTTCTTTGTGGCTTGTTTTCTATATCTCTGATCATCCTTGTTGCTTCCCTTGGACACTCACTTGATACAGGACACGGTGCTCTGGCTGAGGCTGCACCAGCGCTGCACCAGCTGTGATGATCATGTCCCAGGTCTTACAGGAAAAGAGAGGAGCAGAGAACAGAGAAAGGGAGTGGAGATGTAAGTAACAGGGAGGAAAGGTTAGATCTGAGATGGATAGTGGGGTACATGGCCAGACAGCTTTTTCATCCTGGGGTGGAGTAGAGGACCTTGGCCTGAGCGGCTGCAGTGGGATGTGTGGGAGCTCATCCTGACCCATGCCTTGGTGATGGTAGCAGAAGCAGCTGGTTCCCTCAGCTGCTGGCACAGGCAATGCAGGCAGCTCCACGGTGATGCTCTGGCTGGCCCCACACTGAACCTGCCAGCTCCACACCTCAGTTCCTACACACATGTAGAGCACTGTGAGGGACAGTTGCAGCCTCCACAAGAGCCCAGTCCAAGCAGCAGCCGCAAAACTGCACTGTTAGAGGAGCAGCTCAAGGAAGAACTACTTCCTTGAAGTATAATTATCTTTGTGACTCTCCCCTGCTTCAGAGAATAGTAATTTGCTGCTGGCTTATTCCTGCAACAATCAGGTGTAGCGCAGCCAGATATTAGTTTTAACTGTGGACCAGCTTGAAAAGTTTTCCTGTCTTCCCCTTACTACCCTCAGCCATCCATGCCTTCCCCTCACTCCCCAGCTGGCTGCCCCTCAGCTGTTCTGGGACAATTCCTTCAACATTGTGTTTAAAGCTTTCCAGATGAAACATTTGAAGGGATTTATACTAAACTAAGCTGTTTTGGTGATTGGGTTCCAGGACAGCCCCCAAAGCACTCGAGCTAGCTCAGCTGAGTCGGGGAATCTGGGACACGCATAAGCAGGCAGAGGAAAGAGGTGAGGAGCAGGTCCTTCAGCTGGCTTTGCCACCGCAGTGGGCATCCTCTGAAAATGCGGCCTTGGCAAGCTCTTTTGTACAGGCTTGTGCAAAAAGGTTGCTGTTTATAGGGGGATGATGTAAAAGACATCAATAGAGAGTCCCTTTGCAAACAGATGTGCTAGATGGAGGCACAGCTGCACAGAGCTTTTGAAACTCCCCTTCTGCTAAAGCCTATGAGGCAGTGGGTGCAACTCTGCCCACAGAAAGATCCATGTAAAGATTGCCTCTGTGCTTCAAGCAAACCCAACTGAGGATCGCCAGCTGTCTACCACTGAGGGTTTTCCTGCTCATTGCTTCAAATAAGTTAGAGCATATGATCTACTTACTTCTGCATGCATGTAGTCCATGTTAATGTTGGCAGAAGGAACTGAATTGATTATATATACAATTTAGTCTTATGTTAAAAAAGGGAAAAGGAATTAAGCATTAGGAATCTGATATCAAAATGCCAAGACAGGAAAGCTTGTCACAGTTTCCTTGACAAGTCTGTCATAAAGCCCATGCATATTTTTTTCTGTTAACACTCAATTAGAGCATATTTATCCAGTTCAGACATCTGTTCTTAAAGTGTCATGTCAAGGGTGCTACAGAGGCTAATCACAGAGCAGAAATTAAAAAATCAGGATAAGAAAAAAAAGAGAGAAAAAGAAAAGAAATAATGAAACTGAACAATGACATTTCCAAAGAATGTAAGCCAATATTTTCAGAATTCAGAACAAAGAGCTATATAATACATATACTATATAATATATACACTATGTGTAATATATGTAGTGCCTGCAGAATCTCTTATAGGAAAAAAAGACCCAATATATGTATTATTCCATGGTACATAAAATCTCTTAATTTTTATGACAGAAGGATGTATATTAGAGTGATTTGATAAATTTGAAGCTTTATTCTTTCATTGAATTTTAACATGAAGTCTGCTGAGGCATGTATCTGGCATTGTTCCTACCCAGGTGCATCACGCAATGTGTGAGCAATAATCTCATCTGGCTTTATGTTTTTTTCCTATAAATCAAGCTAAACTAGCTTAGAAGAATTGTGCATTATGTTTGGAGACTAGTTAGGACCTGCTACTGTATTTATGAAGTAACCAAAAATCTTAAAGGAATGTAAGTGCTGAAGTGCCTTAAGACTGCATATTAAACACCCCATGGCTATACTGAGATATTTACCTTGTTGAAGAGCATGGATGCAAGCAATTAAAGATTATAAGAAGGACCTTTTACTATCTTTAACCTAAGGTCCAGCTCCTTCATTCACCTTTCCTTTGGCAATAGCCCGGAGCAGACACTTAGAAATAGCTTCAGATGTGCAAATACAGAGTGATCCTTCCTCTCATGTGTATTTTGTTTATTCTATAAAACAGTCTTATAATTTTTATTGGTGTCATTTAGCACTCGTGTTATGATAAGTTAGGAATGGTCATTCTTATCGCACTCTCTCTGCTACATTTTTTGATGCTAAAAAGCCTAAATATATAACCCTTCAGGTTTCTCTTTTTCAGTCTGAGGGACTGTAGGGTATTTGGTCTCTCAGATCAAAATAACTTCTCACAATATCTGGCATTGTTCTTTTCTCTTTTCTTGGTTCTCCTCTGATTTTGAGGTAGGTGCAGATACAGTCCCAGATATGGATGTACAACATAGAGACATTATGAAGTTTCCTGCTTTATTCTTCATTATTTTCTGAACAGTTTGTAACTTTCTGCTTCCATTTTCACCATCAGAGAACTATACAAATTGACTCCAAGATCGCCTTCTTGAGGGCAATAGCTCATTTAGAGCCCATGAGGGTATATGTGTATATTCCCATGTGCTTTATCTTACATCTCTCAGCACTGAACTGCATCTGCCTTTTATAGCACAGCCAGTATCTTGGGAATCTAATGAATTCCTTGCACTCAGCTTGAGTTTGAACTATTAAAGTTAATTCCATTCCATCAATAAACATTTAGATTTTCTTAGCTTCCAGATAGACTACCCACATGATCCATTGTAATCTCACAGCTGTGAGAGGTGGACAAGTGATTTTTGGGGGTAACGTTCAGCTGAATCACTCCTGCAAGATGTCTGACAACATTTTTGGTTTGAAGCTTCTATCTCAGTATCTTGCTCCAGCAACAGTGATTGCAAAGTAAGTTTCCCAAATTCTGTGGTATTCTCCAACAGTTCACGTGCTGTGTGTTCATCTTTGTTTGCCATATATAAGATAGTAATGTTTGCTTTCTACTTGAATTACATCTTATTTTCCTCATCTAATGCTTTCTGCCATGGTCTTGATCCTTGCTGATTTGATGGGAGCTGGATTAGAAAGATCCTGGAAAAGGTCAACCAGCCTGGAAATCTTTCATTAGAGTCACAGGTATTGTAACAGATTCCATGACATGATTATAGTCACCATAAGAACCTGTAAATCAAATGTTTGTATTTGAAGTGAGCTAGGACAGAAATTGGCTGCTTCTGTCATGGCCGCTTTTATACTCTCTTCCTAGATGTGCAAAAGTCTTATTTCAAGAGCTGTTAACTCTTAATAAATCTTCTTTGCAAGCACCTGAATGCCAACAGTTAGCATGAGAGGCTAACTTACAAGTGGAGTGGGTATTGCAAAAATATCCACATATATTATTTCCCCGTAGAAATCAAGGAGTTCATTGCCCTGCTCCTTATTCAAGAAAAAGGGGGAGCTTTCAAATTTGTGGTTAAAAAAGTGGCTGGAGCAATCTGAAGGGAAAGATGAAAATCTAATGATAGGCTGAAATCCAACCTATTTCAAGCACAACACCACTCTGAAAGGTGTGGTACTTTGCTGACTCCTTATGTTCAAAATTGCAGTATTCCTTCCATGAACAATCTAGCACAGATTGTCAAACCAAAAATTGAAATAGTGCTGCTCTGGACACGGATTACATTTTAAAATGTGGTGAAATAACCTAGAATTTTGGTTACAGTAAAAATAATCATTATTATTATTATTATTACTATAGACATCTTTGAAAAACCAACCCATTTTTTATTTAATTCTTTAGAGTCTTCTAGGCAGTCCTCAGCCACTTATTACCTAAGTGGTCTTCAGCAGTTGCTAGGCCATGTAGCTAAACTCCTTTGTATGTGGTTGACACTGTCTCTGACTTCTCTGCAGCAGCGGTGTACATGGCAGTGTTTGGTTTTAGCACAGTTTTGTTTGCAGGTACTGCAAAACCAAAATATATCTGTTTCAATATTTGTACATTTTACTGGCCATTGCTTGGAAGAAGCTGCTTAAAGGTGTCAACTTTGATGTTGTCAGGAACAAAAGACAGGGAGATTTCCTCAGATTCCTGTGAAGCACACTGGCTCTGGAAGACAGCCGTGGGGACAGATCCCACAGCCCCACATGAAGCTTGTCCTCCTACCCCACAAGGAAGTACACTGAGATGCAGGTTTCTTGGCTTCTTCCCATTGCAACAGTACAGTTGGGAACATAACTCCCTCAGGTCTCTGCCCTCTGCCAGAAAACTACTACAGGAAATTTTCACCATCCTAGAGGGAAAAGAAACATTTAAAAATTTTGTGTAAACTGATATGTCCATTCTTTTCTACTGAGAACAGCAGAGAAATTGTCTGGAGCGCCAGTTATGAAACAATTGCAAAAGCTACAACTAGCATATAAGGAATCATTATAGCACTATTCATTGCAATCTAGCCAGCCTCTGTGAAGTTTTCCAAGTGAGGGGAGAAGAAGCCAGCAGGAGCATCAGCAGGGAAGAATAAAGAGCTGTTTGGGGCGATAATTAAATCTGAACCAGAAAGGTCATAAGATACTTTATCAGCTTTCAAACTGAATCCTAACACACCCAGAATGTTATTAATTCACTGCCATTGTCCTCAAATTAGGAATAAACTGTCTGCAATCAAAACCTTGTGGTGCAGAGGAAGCTGAATTTGAATCTCCTCTTTCATTTTTGTTCATCTCCATTAATTTGCCACTTGTTAATAACAAGCGAAGAACAATCAATCTAAATAGAGTTCCAGCTACTGGCTCCCATAAAGCAAGAGGGAAGGAGATTAAATCATCATTATGAATGTTATACATGGAGTGTAGGAGATGCAGGAAGGCGAAGTTTATTAGAACTCTCACAGGAAGTAATTTTTATTTTACATCTCCATTTGATGAAGATTTGAATGATCCTAGATCCAATTTTCACTTTGAAACTGGGCAAATGAACTTCAAGAAATATACTATCATCAACAATACCATCATCACCACCATCAAAATAACAAAGAATCATATTTAAATCATCTGTAAGTACTTTAAGTTTTGTCAGGTTTTTTTTTTTTATTAAATGGGAAAACAATAGAGGAATTTGTACATTGAATAAAAATATCCTGCCTACATGTAGCACTCAACTGTGTGTCTCCTACCCCCAAGCAGGCAAATGGTTATCAAGCTGTAAGGAATGCATCTTACTGTGGCCAAATAAATACAGGCCTTGCGAAGACAAACCTGGTTTTATGTCTTACTGTTTCTAGGCCAGATGCAGCTCCTCAACTTTAGGGGTAGGAGATTGATCTGTTTCTTTGGGCTACACATATAACAAAGTGCCTCCTCAAATTGGAAACAATCTTTGCTCCAGAATTTTAGTAGCCAGGGAGGCAATTTTCCACTACAAATAAACAGTGTTTGGTCAGTTTATTGATCAGATATTGTATTTCTTGAAACTCTGAGACAATTAGATTTACAGCTCTATTCCTAAGAGTTGCAGTAAGATTCATGCATCATTGGTGCTTAACTTAGTAAAAAGACCATTTTCATTCTACATATATTTGGTAAAACTTGTCCCTGTCAACCTGCCATACTCGTCCTCCCATTAGATACTAATTTCTGCTAGCTGAGTTACAGCTAGTTCTCTGGGTAAAAGGCCAAATCAACAGCTGAAATAAACTGGGTTTATTCCTTTGAAGTTAACAAAAATATGCAACTTTATCTCAGCTAGGGGATAAGGCTCAGTGATGGTCTGGATGACAGATGAATTTTTCAGCTACTGGACTGTTTTCTTAAATAATTACACCTCTCTTCATTCCAATATGTATCTTATTACTTGGAGCACAGCAACATATCACCACCCCCTGGGATACTGTTAACACATATGAAATGCATTGCAGTCCTTATTGTTAAAAAACACCTTTCTGGGATTTGGTAACAGCAGCAGGAAACAGGAAAGAAAAAAAACATATTAATTTCTGAGTAAGCAGTTTTCATATTGTATTAGCCATTCTCAGACTGTTCCATCAAGATTCCAATTTGCCTCCAGCTCCGTAAGCACAACTCAGTGCTTAGCATGCCACTCCACAATATAGTCCTAAATTAGGAAATCTCTGAATAAAATCTATATTGCTTGTACTTTAAATTCCCTGTAGACAACCAGTAGAATTCCATGAGTTCTCAAGCCTCTTACCTTCACAATGTTTTCTGTTTTCTTTCTCATTACAGAGAGGCAAATATTGCTCAGTCAAATCTGGCCACTCCTTCTGGTGACAAAGAGCTAGAAGGGGAAGTGAGTGTAAGTTTATTTGCCTTCCTCACTTATCATGCCATGCTCACGGATGCTCTGGGACAGCTACAGTTATCAAGGATGAAAAGAACTGTCTTATGTGAGAACAGCAAGTTGTTAAATAGGACTTTAGCCAATTGCACTTCTTATCCAAGAATTTGTTGTTTTCTGGTGGTTTTGTACTTACAATACTTCTTCAGGCATCATCCACATATCAAAAGATCTGTCTTTAGTTCAAATATGTGAAGTAATGGAATATCCATACCATTATTAGTTCAAATCTCTGGTAGGCTAGTTTACAGATATTGCAGTGATTACAGCCAGGACTGATCAGGAGAACTACACATCTCAGATACCTTCATTTGAGGGTGTTTCCTAAATCAAAAGGCAAGAAAAAAAAAAAAAAACCAAACAAAAACCTGTCTGGATATTCACTGGTGAATAGAGCAAACTTGCTTCACCATGTGGGCTTGGCTACCTTATGTAAAGTGGAAAAGCATAAAAAGAAGAAACTGATGTAAGGCCCATTGCATAACAATCTCCAAGCAGCTGAAGTGTTTAGGTATTCACAAAGGAGTAGAAGATGTACTGATACTCCTGTAGATAAAGCAGGGACTTGGATTTGGAATCCTACATGCTCAGAGAGAGTGCGTGTACACTCCTATTTTGAACAAAAGATTCCCTTGCCACCTCTGGTTTAGAAGGAAGGGGCTTAAATGCCTGAAAAGGTCAGAAATCCAGTTCATTTAATCTTTGTAATACAGCCCACGGATACGTGTAGGCAGTACCCTGGCCAAAGCACTCACTACAAATTTGAATTCCTTTGTGTCTTTAAACCTGCACAACTCTGGCAGCACTGTTTTTCTTGATTTTCCACATGTGAATACACAACTGGAGATCATTATCCTGCAAGATGCAAAAGGGTTAGGTATTTGGGTGCCTTTATATCTCCCAGGTTGAATAGGAAAGCAGAAAATGGAAGTTGCAAGACTGCCCTGAACACTAACCCCCAAACATTTTATAGTCATTAGTGACAATGCAAACACATGGTAATCCTCTACCCTCACTCCCCCTAAAATAGTGGGGCTACATCCCATTAAATATTGGGACTCTAAGTTGGCAGCTCAGTATCTCCTTGTCAAACATTCAATCATATTGCTAAAGAAAGTAAACGATCGATCAAACAGAGGCTCTTGGTGACAAACAGGCCCCATAATGCAATACATTCAATGTCTAGTCAATTCTGATGTTGAATTAAAGGAACTGTGTGGCAGCATAAACATCACAAAGTTGACTAGCTCGTCACTTCTGCAAAAGACAGAGGGACAGATTGCAGCAGAGCATGTGAAATATCAGTTTGCACCTCCGTCAAAGAAGCTGAATGACTGAAACATCACATATCTCAGGCAAGAAGGAAGGAGAAGATATAACTATGAATCTGTGCTCTCAAATAAAAACATAACAAACATTTTAATGGGGACCTTTTCTAGACGGAAATATAAAATTATTTTTGTAATGTAGCTGGATCTCCATTGGCTAGGACAATCATTCTAATGTGCCTTAGCCTGTTTCTGCTACGCTGGGCCAGTGCAAGTGAATATCTCCAGGTGTGGGACTTTTAGGGACTGTTGTATTAAAAGTAGAAGAATCTTTACAGAGCCAAGAATATTTCCTTTACAGCTAGGCCAAAAGTGACACCAGTAATCATACTGCACCTTGGATATACAGGCAAAGTGAGCAACACATATTTACAATTGAATGAGGAAATACCACATAAACCCAGGAACTGGAATCAGTGTCCTTAGCTCCCAGTCCATTGATTAGTGGCAATTTATTGAATATGGCCTGCACTGATTAGGAAGTTATCTTGATTACATCTACCAGAATATTTTGTTCTTAAACTCTCCCCTGTGCTCTTCAAGTACAGAAGCACAAAGCACAGGTCTTCACTCTCTATAATATTTGTTTCCTGGTCTGTAAATTAAAGCTAATACTTTGATAATGACATTTAGTACCAGGTCTTTGTACTGACAGATCAGCCAGCAATACAGATTTGATCTGAATCAGTCATTGCCATGAAATCATACCAGCTGTGGGAGTACACGTAATGCAGAACCCAGTCCAGTAGACACGGCTGGAAATGATGCAGAGGAAAAAATCGATGTAGCCTAAATTATGCTGAAAAAAAATTAGCCCAACTGCATCCATTTGCACAAATTTGAGCCAACAGCATGAATTCATGCTGTACGAGCATTTAGTTATATTTGGCCACAGTTTCTAATCTAGCAGAGAAGACCTTAGGGGAGATGCACTTCATCACCACATCACAGCATGAGTGATGCTGTGAGGATAATGGTGCAAAGTGAGAGAGGTTCAATTAAACCTTCACAGCATCACCGAGTTAATACAGTGTCTCAGCTGATGGGATGAGAGGAAGCAAGAGAAGGGTGTTCATAAGTTCCGGAAGGATAACTGTTCATTAAATCTTGACAGTGCTTTTAGAAGCAAGCACAGGACTGTGCATTTAGTCTTTTACTGTTTGGGGTTTTTTATCCCAGAGGCAAACTCTATTTTCCTACTGTTTGCCAGGCCATATAGTTATGCAGAAAGACTTTAATGGCTGCTATCAAGGGTGCTGACCCAAAGACAAACACAGACCTCAGTGGAATTGATGAATTTGCCATGCACATCTTTCATACTCGAGCAATTAAACCTTTTTCTGAAGTGAAACGGGGACAGACAAAAAATCTGCTCACTGACACATTTAACTGCAGGCACAGCCTGAGGAGACCTAACCACAGCAATTTCCCTGACTGCAAGCGCATGGGTTAGGGTACTGATTTGTAGGATCTATGCACCAGGGAAGGAAAGTCAGAGCACCATAACTAGAATGAGAAACAGGACAGTGTTTCTTAAGCCAAGAACTCCCTGGAAAGACAGGCCTGAGGATTTGTGAGCAAGGAAATTTCACACTGTTTTTTATTTCTACAGAGATTTTTTACAAACAAGATTATACCAAGAATTTATGTTGCTTCTCAAGTCAATTAATCTTCCTAATTAAAACAAGCCTGCAAGATTTGAATATTGACCAGTGACTCAGGCTACGTTTTGCTCAGGTATAGCAATTTCCATCTTTTACTTTATGAGAAAATAGGATTTCCACTATTTGACTCCTGTGTATCTTAGATCATCTACAAATTCAAAAAGCTTTGTGTTGCTGTGTGAGGAAACCTATACCCAGAGAAAAATTTGTGATTTAATACAAAGCAGAAAATAAATAATAAATTGGATACTACGGGCTGCTGGTGTTTGAACAGACAATCAAATAAAATTTATGAAAAATTCTAAATATTTCAAGTACACTTAAAGCTCAGGCACAGTTACAGAAACAGTAGTCTGCTTCTGACCATTCACTACACAGCTACTACCATGGCTGCTGCTGCCTAAGTCTTATTTCTACATGAACAGAAATTTGCCCTGAGGAAAAAAGCCTAAAGATGTACAGTAAATCTCTCACTGTGAATATTTTTCTGCATGCTTTTTAGAGAGTTATTTCCTCTGGAATTCTGCTAACTCTAGACAGACGGGAGTCTACAAATACACATGAAAAAAAATTCCTTATAGTCTGGCAGTATTGTTATTGGGTGACCCTGGGCAAGTTATTCAAGGACAACTCACAAGTGTCAAACAAGAATGGAAATGTTTGCAGGACTATATGCTGCATTTTCAGGCAGAAAAGCTGTCATCTTTAACTCCATTTTTACTACCCAGATTTTTTTAAAAAATGCCGCTTGTGTGTGCAGAATTATAAAGACAAACATTTGCACAGTGTAAAACAAAGAGAAGTTAAGGCATTTAACCAAAATATGCATAAGAAAAGATTCTGTCCAAGACAGAACAAAACACCACTTGCAGACACATTAGAGAAATTCATTTGTCGTTCTCATTTCCTTCATACCACAGCAGCAGTAGTTCAGTACATCTTTTCTCTCAGTGATGACTGTCCTTCTCAGGAGTCCTCTGTGCTCCCTTCTTATGAAGAGTTAAGTTCTATTTCCTTCACATAAACATCTTTATAGGCTTTATAGGCTTATCTCCAAGCCCTGCTGACAGAACTCCTATTCAGAATTTGCCTTACAAGATCTTCAACAAAAAAGATGTTTTCCACTTTTTTTCTCATATCCTCTGAAAGCTGTTGACAGATATACATGGAACCAGCTCATCTCTTCTTGCTCCAGGACACTGTTACTGTACAGTAAGTATTGGTCTTCGCTACACAGACTATTCTGCATTGCACTCACCATGCTATTTCTCCTCTTTTTCAGGACTTCAGGCTTTGATATTTTTTTTTTCTTTCTAAAAAAGTACAGCGACACAATAACTGGCTCACACAATTATGCTAAAGGAAGTGACCAATTAAACAACGCACTAGTACCCGTACAGAAAATGACCATTGGCAAATACCAGACCCATGCAGGTTAGGCTTTTCCATCTTCTCCTTGGCTCTTTTTGCTATTCAGGAAGCACAGACTAGTTGTATTACCCTTCCTGAAGAGCCGGCCAGTATTTCCTTCACCCTGTGGGAAGGAAAGTGCACACAGCACTGATACTAATGGCATCCCCAGCAGTGGCTCGGGCAGGGATTGAGCCTGGAGCTGCTCTGTGCTATTTGGAAGCCCTGCGTATTATCTCACCCATCCTCACCACAGATGCAGTACGGCTTTAAAGTACTGCCTGCAACTCCTTTTTGCCAAGACAATTCCAGGCACTGCCATTAGCTCCTGGCACAAGAAAACCAAGATGGAGCCACAGAAGTGATGGCGTCTGCAATCAGGAGGTTTGTGAGGACGGCGGACTTGAAGTTGCAATCACTTCTCAGTGAGACAAATGTAGTGAGGAGGCTGGAAGAAGACAGTGGAAGTGGGCAAAGATGAACAGACACTGGAATCAGATTAAATATATAGGAACCAAGGGATGACCAAGCAAAAGTAGATAGTAAACCAGTAGGATATGTAAAGAGTCTGCAGAGACTTTGACAAGGATTTTGGAAAAGAGAAAACCTAGAAGTTGCAAGAAAATTTTTAACATGGTTAGGCTGGCAGGGAGCAGAAGGGCAGATATACAACCCCAGACAACATGGTCTTCAGAAAAGTCTGAGACAAACTGGGCACAAAGGATGGGAAATCAGGGAGATCCCCAAGTGGACAAAGAAGTGTAGAAGGCAAAGAAAATTAGCGGGGAAGAAGAGCTAGAGGAAGAGTGATAAGTAAAACAGAGGTAGGAAGTGTCAGCTTCCATGAATACACCCTGAATGCGTTATGAAAATCAGATCTCTTCCATGCAGCAAATGGTAATATATTCCCCCTCTTCACCACTGCCTACCATGCTCGGGCTGCCTATTGCCACAACAGCCATCTCTTTCTTTCCACAGCAAGTAAATACCAGCTGCCAGATACTCACTGAGCCACTAATTTTGGTTTTCTCCCTGTTTCCCGCCAGAATTGCAGAAGGACTGAGCACTTGCTCTTACAGGTAAGCTTTGATTTGACTACCCTAAGTCCCATAGAACATTTCACGCTATTTTATGAAAATCAAGATGTTTTATTAAAAATCTTCTTGTATCTGCAAACTTGGGGTAACAATCTGTCTTCACATTGCAGGTATTTTGTAGAAATTAATGATGTGAGTAATTAATGTTTGCGCAGTATTCAGATATTACACTGATGCAGAGATGAATTAGTAATTCTGTCCTCGGATTGAGGTCTGATTCATGTTCAGCAATGGCTGAGGAGCATGGAAATATATCTTTAAGCAGCTGTCACAGAGCCAGTGGGAACCTGTTGTCTTATGCAGAGGCTCACATTGCATTGATCAGCTGGAATTCAGTCCTCTGTCAAGCTTCTTGGCTCTGAGTTATTTATAAGCAGCAAAGAATAGTGCAAAAAAAGGTAACACACTGAGTGTGGGGGATCATACAAAATATCGACGAGCTGATCATTAACAGAGCAGTGTGTCCTGTGGAGCTTAAATTCTGTGGGAAAAGTATAAAATACATTACTAAAGACTTGATTATTTGCACAAGGGAAGTGAATTAAGGCTTCCCAAATAAAATGAAAATCTGGCTTTCCTTAATACTTGGATACATGCCCTTGCAAGCTTCTGTTGTTTTTATTTTTATTTTTAATGTTACTTTTTTTTTTTTGTGAGTATGACATATACTTGAAGAGTTTCCATGAAGCAGTCTTGTCCGATACCATCGTCTCACGAAATACAAGTTTCCTGATTAACATCTTCACTGTAAGCTCACCTGTAACATCTGGAAGAGAGACTATTTCTAGACTCAGAACCATCAGAGATGCTAGACAGCTGCCCAAGACAGAACACATTAGCTTAGCAATACTAATTATGCCAAAAGAAAGGAGATTAGAAACACATGTGTTTCTGCCAGCATTGTTAAACAGATTTTCTGTCCTGTATACTGGATCTCACAGCAGATGCAGTCAGAAGCTGCTTCTTAGAAGTATTATCCTCATTTCATCATTTTCAAAATGAAGTATTTAATTTCTGAAAAGTTGATATGCTTTAGTTCAATGTTTTTCAAATTTAAACATTGTGAGATTTTGTTTTGAAACAATCTTTTTTTTCATTTGGGCAATCTAAAGTTAAAAAAAAAAACAAAAAGGCATGGACATCAAAAGCAGGTTAAATAGTCTGAAAATGAAAATCTCCTTTGAAATAAATAAAGCATTTCAACTTGACCGTAAAGATTGCCAAAATTTCTAAGTTTTTTTTACCTGATTTTTCCTTTCATTTATTGGCTGTAGTATTGCCCAGCTCTCTGCAAACTTTGGTTTGGAGGCCACCCCATTTCTGTAAGAGCTAATTCAGGCTCCTACATGGTTTTGCTCTTAATTCTCAACTTTTTTTGTGTGTGAA
This sequence comes from Tetrax tetrax, assembly GCA_009806455.1. Taxonomy (NCBI): domain Eukaryota; kingdom Metazoa; phylum Chordata; class Aves; order Otidiformes; family Otididae; genus Tetrax; species Tetrax tetrax. The sequence continues at coordinate 18,932 of WHYT01014869.1, read as the reverse complement.
ACTGAATGGTTTGAGTGTAGCAGTGCATTGAACTCAGGCTCAAGTGTCGCTCATGCTAGTAACCTCTCATTTTGCAGCCAGGATGTAGCTATGACAGTGATCCATGAAGAATTCACCAACATTTTCTACTTGCTTCATAACTCACCCTTTTCTTCCCTGCCACCTCTTGCCTCAATTTGCAGACAAGTTCTCCTAAAAAGCACTAGGAGAGAATTAACTCATGGACCTACAACCTGAAGCACCTGGGAAATGTCCCTGCAGTCCTCAAAATAACCTGATACTTCTCATAGGATCTGTAATCTTTAAAGTTGGAAAAGACCTCCAAGATCACCAAGTCCAACCGTCAACCTAATGTCACCATGCCTACTAAACCATGTCCTGAAGTGCCATGTCTACACTTTTTTTGAACACCTCCAAGGGTGGTGACTGTACCACTTCTTTGGGCAGCCTGTTCCAATGCCTGACCACTCTTTCAGTAAAGAAGTGTTTCCTAATATCCAACCTAAACCTCCACTGCTGCAACTTCAGGCCATTTCCTCTTGTGCCATCACAAGTCACTTGGGAGAAGAGACCAACACCCACCTCCCTACACTCTCCTTTCAGGTAGTTGTAGACAATTTATAAGGTCTCCCCTCAGCCTCCTCTTCCCTAGACTAAACAATCCCAGTTCCCTCAGCCACTCCTCATAGGACTTGTTCTCCAGACCCGTGACTTAGCTCTGCAGCTTCTCATCCCCAAGAGAGACTAATGTGGGGCCTCTGCTGTCACAAGACATACCAAAAAAGTAGGGGTTTGTCCCTTTTTCTTGTCTGGTAGCAACTGTTCAGTTGTTTTTGTGCGCTTTTAGTGCTGTATCAGCCATCTAGCTGCTGTGTGTTTGGTGTGTGAAATACTTCATATGCTTCTGAAATAAAGATGTTTCATACCAGGAAAACATTATTCACTGGGTATTTGCACTGACCTTCCTCATCCCGCTAACCTGCCCTGTGCACTACACTCTGTGACATAGAAAGTGCTTTGAAAGAAAAGCAAAACACTCATTAGTCAAAACAGCCGTACAATGTAAAAGTACATCACACACATGCTCCCAACATGCAAATTTAGCTGCGCTTTTCCTGAAAAAGAGCTCCGTGCTGCATATAAATGAACAGGGTTGAGTCTTACACAGAGGATTCTGATTAGCCCCTTGCTTAAGGCAGCAGTGGAAAGTACTCAGCTACTGCAGTGTCAAGAACAAGATGAGAACCTACCGAAGATAAAACAGATCCTTTATTTTACACAGTACCTTTTGTGTCTAGCCAACAAAAGATGAAAGACTGCTCCAGCAGGCAGATGAGGAGCTGAGTTTTTCAGCACAAGTGCTAGCCATTTAAGTCAACTTTGTAGCAGCAGCAGTGCTGAGTAAGCTAAACACAGAAGATACTGATTTTATGTAGGGAAAAGTAATCGCAAAACACCAGCAAATAAACTTCACTGATACATCAAACAATCTTTTGCGTAAAGGATCTGAAGGAGATCTGCTCTTCTTGTATGCCTATGCCTAGAAAACAGGGCTCCCAGGATCTGACACTGAATGCAATAAATCAAGATATCCAGAACATACCCACACATAGAGGAGACAAATCAATGGAAACAGTAGCCCATCAGCTCCACATGAAATCAAGAAGTGTTTTTTGTCATCCCCTTAAATCCTTTAAGGTTTGATTATGATACTGTGGGTGACATTACACGCCATTCATCCACTGACATTTATTAATCTCCCTTTTAAATTGCTACACCACACTTGATCTGCTGCAGTCATTAGTGATGAATATAGCATCAGGACATCTCTGTAAGTCACTTCCTTTTCGAACATCCTAGATGTCATGAGCAGTAGGGCAACCATTCTTTCTGATTTCTTCCAAAGTAAGAGAAACACATTTGGGCTGAGAAAAGTAGATTGGTATGTGGAGTGATCTGAGGTGCTTTAGTTAGGTTTTGACCCCTAAAAAATTTATCTTAAAGAAGTCTCTACTCTGCAGTCTACTTGGCAGCCAACAAGAAAGGAAACAGCATTTTGCTTCAAAAAATGTTTTCGTAGTGTATAACTCCTCCTTTTTCCTAATATCTCATGACTATATTATTTGAAACTTGGCATAGAAAGTAGAGATTTGTTCTGGACACTGCCATATTGCAGTCACAGCCATATCACTTAAAACACTAATTTCAGATGAGGCAGGAAAAGAAAGATAAAACCTCTGTTTAATCATTAAACATTTATGGTCAGGTTCCCTTAAAAAAACCTGGCCTTTAGAGCTACATTTGTTTGTTAAATAATACAGTTCAAAAATTAAGCATATTGTCAACATTTTCTACATTACCTAACCCACATTCCATCTATTAGACTTTCTAAAATGAATTCAACCAGATCCATTTGATTACTTTTGCCCTAGATTAAACCATCATCTTATTTTCTATAACAAACACTGTCTTGTACCATAAATTATGATTAGGATTAATTTGCATTGAAGTTTGCCTATATAACAGAGAAAATTCCCCTTTAAGAAGTGCCTTTCCTAGTACATGCTAAATGACTGAAGACACGTCAGAGAAGGACAATTTATATCACAGATATTTTGTATTGATGTGTAACCTTTTTAAACACATCTCAGTTTTACTTTAATGACTTTGACTACTTTGCAGTTTCTTTAAATGGGAATTTTTCCCGTTCCCTTTGCTACGCATGCAAACTGTTCCCGAGTGCTACCAGAGCTGCCTGGTGACCTCCAGGGCTAGAGAAGTGGGTTCATCACAAGGTAACCACAATGCAGGTTTACAACAAATGCACTTGGGAACAAAGGACTGGTTCTGAGTGCTTGGCTGTTGCTTCCCTCTACTGCAGCTTGAAGAAAGGAGGTACAGAAAATATAGAAGGCTTTTCCAGTAAGCAATTGATATAGAATAATGGAATCATAGAATCATAGAATGGTTAGGGTTGGAAGGGACCTTCAAAGGTCATCTAGTCCAACCCCCCTGCAAGGGGCAGGGAAATCCCCGACTAGATCAGGTTGCTGAAAGCCTCATCCAGCCTGGCCTTGAACGTTTCCAGGGATGGGGCATCAACCACCTCTCTGGGCAACCTGTTCCAGTGTTCTACCACCCTCAGTGTAAAAATGTTTTTCCTAATATCCAATCTAAATCTACCTCCCTCTATTTTAAAACCATTACCCCTCGTCCTATCACAACAGGCCCTACTGAACAGCCTCTTCCCATCTTTCTTGTAGGCCCCCTTGAGGTACTGGAAGAGCTCTATCAGGTCTCCCCGGAGCCTCCTCTTCTCCAGGCTGAACAGCCCCAACTCTCTCAGCCTGTCCTCACAGGAGATGTGCTCCAGCCCTCTTATCATCTTCGTGGCCCTCCTCTGGACCCTCTCCAATGTAGGTCCATGTCCTTCTTATGTTGGGGACTCCAGAACTGGACTCAGTACTCCAGGTGGGGTCTTACCAGGGCAGAGTAGAGGGGCAGAATCACCTCCCTCGACCTGCCTGCCACACTCCTCTTGACGCAGCCCAGGATGCGGTTGGCCTTCTGGGCTGCAAGGGCACATTGCCCACTCATGTTGAGCTTCTCGACCACCAGCACTCCCAAGTGCTTCTCCTCAGGGCTGCTCTCAATCCATTCTCCGCCCAGTCTGTATTTGTGCCTGGGATTGCCATGACCCAGGTGCAGGACCTTGCACTTGGCCTGGTTGAACTTCATGAGGTTGGCACGGGCCCACCTCTCCAGCCTGTCCAGGTCCCTCTGGATGGCATCCCTCCCTTCGAGCGTGTCGATGGCACCACACAGCTTGGTGTCATCAGCGAACTTGCTGAGGGTGCACTCTATCCCACTGTCCATGTTGCCAACAAAGATGTTGAACAGGGCCAGGCCTTCACAGAAGCTGCACTAAGAGGAGCATTCAAAGGAAAATAAAGGAATGTTGAAGGTGAACTAGGGTTTAGATGGGGACTCTGAAAGGAAGGTGTTCATCAGAAAGGATAGATCTTCAGTAATTTACCTTTAATGCAAGCCCAATGGCTGAATTAGTTTTTAGCAGTGGATATCTGGCAGATCAGTCAAGAAGGAGACCCTACCAGTGGTAGAGGGACAAGTTCAGGGGATTATGATGACTGCCTTTGCAGCAGAGCTGGGGAGCTCCCTGCATGCACACAAAGTGGAAGCAGAATTTTACTGCACACACAGCAGTGACTCAGTCCACCACACTCTTATAGGAACTCATGGCAGAAGAAACAGTCCTTGAAAAGTAGTGTACTTTGTCAAAATAAAACCCCAAAACAAAAAAAAAAAACAGAATCAAGCAATAAGTTGAAGTTGTCCTTCTTCCCTCTAACTAAACAAAACAGAGAGCTGCTCTCTGCCAAATCTGTCTGGTTGGGATGTAATTACCATAACCACATAGAGCTTATTCCCAGTTCTCCCCTTAGCAGGAATCATGGTAATTCTTTTTTGAAAAAATTTTATGAAAAATAATGACATCAACAGTTGATAAAGAAATGCAGAACCCTTCTGTTTTACATGATTCTACAATAATAGCATTCTTCTTGCTTTCCATCTCATTTTAAGCTGTTCTTTATTGTTTACCCAATAGGTTAGATTGGCATTCAGGAACAGTTTTCCAGAGTGTTTAAATTACAGAGAAACCCCTGCACAGTGAGCTTTGCTACACATGGAGCTTTTGTAGCTCCTGTGGATGGTGGGTGCACATGAGAAATGAAACAGCACTTCCCTCCCCCGGAAAACAATCTACAGCTTTTTTTTTTTTTCTTAATTAATGCTGCAGAACAGCTTATAAGAGATGCTGCTAGTATCTGCTTTACTTTGCTAATCACACTCACTCTGCTTCCCAATTGATTAGTTCGGCCACCAGAAAATCAGATCTTCCCATAAAAATAAATGCTAATTGACTATCTGAAAATACAGGCTATATTTTAAAGAACTTTATTGTAAAACGGCAAGCAGAGAAGTAACTAAGTTTCCTGATATATTTTGGGAACAGTGCATATTTCTCTCATTTCAAGTACTTTTATTACAAAAGTTTCCTCACAGTTTTTTGTCAGTGAAGGTAGAGTCCTGAATCCTCCCTTCACAAAAGAAACCTGTCAAAGTTATGTACCTACCTCTATTTGAATTGATTGAGTATTGTGGATATTAACTCCTCAGATGCCCAAAAGTCACAGTGTGGTTTTCTGAGCTAAGGAAATTCAGCACAGATTTGTGAATACTCTGACAAACAGCATTGTGTTCTGCAGAGGGCTTCTTCTGTGTCTTCAGTTGACAACAACTGTTAATTAGTAACAGCTCCAAAGAAGTAGTTTCATCTGAAGTTGCGGTGGTCCTCGCTTTTAGCTGCAGAGGTCCATTCAGTTTATATCTTACAATGATCAAGACAATTAGAGGCTTGGATGGTTTGCTTTTTTAAAGCTAAGGACCTTTGCTAACAAGGGCTGGAGAAGGTGAAGGAACAGAAAGACAAAAGTAATCTTCTTCCAGCACATAGAAGTAATTCATACAGGTTATTTTTTACACAAATTGTGATGAATGAGCCACCTGGACTTTCCCAGTCACTCGTCACATGCATGAGAACTGATTCTCAGCTAAGTTGGTTCTGGTTTAAATAGAAACAAGTCTACTAACTTCAGTAGAGCTTGGTTGACTTGAACAGCTTCCAGATCTTATCCCTTGGGAGTTTTGACTGAAAAGAAATTGAATTATATTCTCATAATTTGGTCCCTAGAATGATGAATTAATCTTCTCTCTTGGCCATAACCCACAAGCAATTGTTTTACACTTAAATTTTTTTTTTTTTTTTTTTTTTTTTTTTATATTA
>WHYT01014869.1:1443-12067 GCA_009806455.1 Tetrax tetrax | reverse complement strand
TTTTTTTTTTTTTTTTTTTTTTTTTTGTAAAGATAATGTTGGTGAGACTGCTTTATTTAGTCTGGTTCTACTTATTTTGTTGCTGAAGCTTACACTCAATTCTAGTACTGCATAGGACATACCTCTCACCTAAGCCATACAAAAAAACCCCAAATATTATAGAAATGTAGCACTATTACCATTACAGAGTGGAAAAAAAGAAATGAGTGTTAGATTTATATGTAATGGACTCTGTACAGTCTAAGAAGGATTAAACACTTGTACTGTATTGTAACACTCAGCATATGAAATTACTAGACCCATCTGCTAAAGAGTGACATAATATTCCCTGTAAGACATTGTCCATACTCTTGCTGAACTGCACAGTACAAAGCTTGTTAACGTAATGGGAATTACATGAGGATCTGTAGTAGCAGGCTGTTTCTCTTGTCCCCCACTAGCAAATATAAATTCTTCTTAACTAAAGAAAATGTATGACACACATTTGTGATATTCAGAGCATTTTAGCTCAACAGTGCTGGCATGCGAGCCAGATTCAACAGTTTAAAAACACTTCTTTAATATACTCCACCTGTGGCTCAAGCAACTCTCTGCTTTTATTTTTCACAGAAAAGAAAAAAAAACATAACAAGAAAAATCCTTCAGATTATGCCAAGAAAGGTAAATCTCAGGAATGGCTACCACTGCAATGTGCCTTAATCTCCATGTTCTTCAGGTTGAACAAGGAGGTCAAAAACCAGCACTACAGAGTTTCATGTACCAGCTCTGTGCTTATACCAGCTTTCTAGAAAACTTTCTGATCATCCAAGGAATTAAACCATTGCCACAGTAACAAACAGCTTCTGAAAGGTGTTGACACTTTGCCTGGTGTTTGTCGCTAGCATTCCTCCAGCTGCTCTGTACTGTTGAGATAGCTCTGTAGGATGCAAAGAGAGAAACTAAAACCACAGATGATGGATACTGCCATTTTTGCAGGCTGGAGAAATTCTATGGTGCAAATGACTATGGTCCAAATTATCTGTTCCAGTGCACCCAGACATGAGTCCAAACACACCAGAAGTGTTGGTATTAGCGAAGCTCTTGGGTAGCTCCCAGTAGTAGGGAGGAGGTTAGTACAACTCATCACGGCTGAAAAGAAGGTCTACAGTACCTTCTCCACTTGCAAACTTTCTCCTGAAAGACTTAATTGGGAGATCAAGAAGAATTTTTATCTTCCTTCTACACTCAATGAAGTTCTTTGCTCTTAGTAGAAAAACAGGAAGAAAAACAGAGAAAACAACCATGAGAAAAGCAAATGGATAATCACATTTTTTCTGTATTTTCACTTCAAAATGTATGGACTAGTTTTAAACAGATAGTTAATAAATGAGCAAGTAACTGAATAATTATGAGCATAATTTAGGGCCACAGCCTGATGATAAAACAGGAAACACTCTGAAATCAAAGAAATCGTAGATGTATATATCTGATAATTTCCAATTGTAGTCACTTTAAAATAGACATCAACATAGTAATTTGGGTCTGATTTTCCAAAAGTCAATACCCACTTTGGGTATTGAGCAAACATTTTCAAAGGAGTCATTACATTAAGGATGCTTCATTTCCTGCTTTTCCTCTAACGTAAAAACTGTATTGGGCTTATGTGGCAAGGTTTTGGTAGCAGGGTGGCCTCTGTGAGAAGATGCCAGAAGTCCCCTCCATGTCAGACACAGCCAGCTCCAGTTGGTTCCAAGACAGACCCCCCCAAAGCTGAGCCCATCAGCTATGTTGGCAGCACCTCTGTGATAACAAATTTAAGAAAGCATAAAAATGTTGTGCAGCAGCTGTGAGAGAGTGAGAATAAAACAACCCTGCAGACACCAAGGTCAGTGAAGAAGGAGGGGCAGGAGGTGCTGCAGGCACCAGAGCAGAGATTCTCCTGCAGCCAGTAGAGAAGACCATGGTGATGCAGTTTGTCCCCCTGGAGCCTATGGAGGTCCATGGTGGAGCAGAGATCGACCTGCAGCTCATGGAGGACCCCACACCAGGGCAGGTGGATGTGCCCTGAAGGAAGCTGCTGTCCATGGAGAGCCCAGGCTGGAGCAGGCTCCTGGCAGGAATGGCATCCTGTGGAGAGAAGCCCACACAGAAGCAGTTTTTCTGACAGAAAGTGTAGCATGTAGGGGACTCATGCTGGAGCAGTTGGTTCCTGAAGGACTGTACCCCATGGAAGGGACTCACACTGGAGCAGTTCTTGAAGACCTGCAGCCTGTGGGTAGGACCTACATTGGAGCAGTTCATGAAAGAGTGTATCCTGGGGGAGAAAACCGATGCTGGAACAGTGGAAGATCGTGAAGAGGAAGGAGTGGTAGAGACAAAGTGTTATGGATGGACTGCAACTCCCATTCCCCATCCCCCTGCACTGCATGGAAGGAGGAGGAAGAGTGGAGCACCTCTCCTATGAGGCTGAGAGAGTTGGGGCTGTTCAACCTGGAGAAGTGGAGGCTCCGGGGAGACCTGATAGCGGTCTTCCAGTGCCTCAAGGGGGCCTACAAGAAAGATAGGGAGAGGCTGTTCAGTAGGGCCTGTTATGATAGGACGAGGGGTACTAGTTTTAAAATAGAGGGAGGTAGATTTAGATTAGATATTAGGAAAAATATTTTTACACTGAGAGTTGTAGAACACTGGAACAGGTTGCCCAGAGAGGTGGTTGATGCCCCATCCCTGGAAACATTCAAGGCCAGGTTGGATGAGGTTTTCAGCAACCTGATCTAGTCAGGGATTTCCCTGCCCCTTGCAGGGGGGTTGGACTAGCTGACCTTTGAAGGTCCCTTCCAACCCTAACCTTTCTATGATGCTATGATAAGTTGAGACTGGAAGGAAGGGGGATGTGCAGGTAACGTGCTTTTGGCTTTGTTTTTATTTCTCACTGTCCTACTATGTTATTACTAGGCAATAAATTACATTAATCTTCCTCAAGTCAAGTCTGTTCCATCTGTGACAGTAACTGGTAGGTGAACTCCCTGTCCTTATCTCAATCCACAAGTTTTTTCATCATATTTCCTCCCCTCTCCTGTTGAGGAGGGGGAGTGATAGGAGCAGCTTGGTAGCCACGTGGCAGCCAGCCAAGGTCAACTCACCACAAAACCAAAGTTTGTGTGTGTGTATGTGTGTGTAATTTCAAGCAGAAAAATCAAAACACTTTAACTATCATGGAGCCTATATTCAGATGCCAGTGTTGTATCCTCAGCCTTCACTTCTTGTGTAACAAGCCCAGTTTCACCCCAGTTTCCCTGCTGGCAGACATGTGAACCTTTTTTCTTTCTTGCATGTTATCTCTGACTCTAACTTCATAGCTATTACAGGGTACAACTGCATGATGTGGTGAAGTATGGTGCACAATTTTAAAGCTAGCATCAGTCCAAGATGATACATCAGCACAACAGAGTAGACCATTCTATGAACATAATAGGAAGAAAGGAGAGTAAACTCCTTCCAGGTATCACCCTAAAGGAACAAAACATCTCACTTTTAACTGCTGCTGGAATGACTGAGATGATGAAAGATACTGAAGAGAATATCATGTCTGTATCGGAGATTTTCTGATTGTGGATACAATACGTAAAGCTGTAATTTTTTTTCCTTGTAATTTATCAGTAAAAAAAAAAAAAAACAAAAAAAGCCCCCAATGATGGGACTTTTACTCATGAGGTTTTCTAACATCTGTGAGTTTTGAGACGTATTTGTGTTAGAGAGTTCTTTTAAAAATATAAGATGGGAAGGGAAGTGGTTTGACACATAGGAAGAAGTATAGTAGAAAACAAAGTCAAGTATAACAAAAAGAAATTATCTGTGGACCAATAAAAACAGGATAGAGAGCTAGGGGGTCAAAAGCAGTTCAGGGCTACCTGAAAAGTACAAAGACCAATTAGGAGTTAAGTCTGAAACAGAAAGGGAGAAAATTTGGTAAAAAAAAAAAAATAGAAGGCAAGTGAAATAGAGAATGCAAAGAACAACAGGCACATCTGCTACATAGTGAGGAAAGCTGAGCTGAAAACTCATCATCACTGTAAGATAGCTGGCTGAGAGTATCTCCACATTTTCTGTTGGCTGGATGAAAGATGGAAGGGTCATCGAACAAAGGTGTGATTAAAATACTGGTTTCCTTCTTCCAGTCAGAACATTCTACAACAACTCTCTCCCTCTCTGTTACCCTCTGAACTTCTCACAGATCTCCTGTTTTTGTACTGCAAATATCTGAAGGTCCTTCAAGAGCTCACCAGACCTGTTTCCTTTCACTGATGAACTGTGAATCACCAGAGCAAAGAAAAGGAGACAACTTTGAAACAAATAGGACTTAAATACCTAGAGATTAACTTGGTGCTTATAAGAACAGACGAGAAAGACTAAACCACCCCGTTGCCCCCCCCTTAAATAAAATTTAACTTAAATTTCACCTTAATCAATATTTAAAATAATAGCTAAAATGTTATACTGTGCCACTTTCCTAAAGAGTTAAGCTTTGTGCCGTCTCTTCTCATCAAGGTGATTGCCATCATTGCCTATATGTCACCCAGTTACTTTGGCAGACACAGCTACCCACAGTGAGTGGCACACTAGTCACAGTTAATGGCACTGTGAAAGCAATACCAGCCCTAAAAGCAGGGCACAATAGAGACAAGATAGCATGAAATAAAGCAGATTACTTTCTTTGCCTACTGGTATTAAGTAGAATCGGTGTCAGCCAACTGTAAGCACTTCTTGTGGAACACTTGAGTTCCTCAGAGGGGATTTTTACTGCTAAATCCTTTAACAGTTATGAAAAATTAGAGTCAGAAGTAATCCAGTGCTAATATACAATTCTATTTTTTACTTTAAAGTAACATATGTAAATTAAATTCAAGTAAGGCCAGTTCAGAAGTGGGAAGCCAATTTATACTTTTATTTCTGTATTAAGTTTCCTTATGGCAACTACACTATAGATCAAGCTGGTGTATCTATATCTTAGTATAAAAATATCTATGTGGGTGGGAGTTTGAAAATTAGTTTAACAAAATATTTTTTTTTCCTCTCCTTTATCAAACCACATATTTTTAGTCCACTACTCAGTGTATTTCATTCTCAGAGAACAGAGAGACCCTGAAGAGAGATATTATTTGAGACCCTATACTGGCATTTACTGTCCATCTCATTTTATTGTATCTAGCTTTACATTACCAATTCTGTTACAGAGAAGTCCACTGTTGATTGAGTCCACTCTGTTGACTGAGACAGATAAAACACTGTGTTGATGTTTCAGTGGTCTTTGTGAGTGAGGCTCTACAAGCAACTAAGATAGGGGAGAAGGGGAAAGTCAACAGTTATAGAGCATGTTTATGAAGTCACGCTGGAGCATCTTCCCTTTTTGCGTAGGATCTGTCGCCTGATCATAAATGCATATATACTTAAGTTATATATTTGCTTATGTATATATATATAAACATACATGTCAGAAAACACTGTGATGTAGTAGGTAGTTCTTTGGAAATAGATTCCTGGATGTGATCTAAGTGGCCACCCTAAACTCTATCTGCAATATGGATATACAACAAAATTACCTATTCTCAGCCACCTAGTCCTCCAGTGGTTTCCTTGCAACTTATGTAGTCTTGCACAGTTTTCTCTACCACAGTGCCCACAGACTCCACAGTGACTTGGTGTCACTGTGACAGAGTGCTTCCCCACCCCTGCCAACCTGAACTTTTCACATAACCCTGCTCAAGCGATAACCACCAGCAGCAGTCATGATGGATGCGTTTGGTCGTGATGGCAGCACCTGGCTTAAAGTGAATTTCGGGAGACAGATAACAGCACAATAGCCAAGGGCTAATTTGTGGTGACATGCCTACCTCACCACAGTGCTGGTCAATGTCCAACTAAAGCCAAATTTGGCAGAAACAAATATCTGCAATTGCTATGCAAATATGACTATGAGTCAATTATCTTACTCCATAAATAGTGAGTGGCCCATGAGCCCTTTGAGCTCTCCTGCATGCCAACGGTCTGCATTCCAGGATCTCCCCTTGAGCAGGGACGCGTCTCAAGGTCAAGAGATTTCTTGCTACAACAGATTCTTGGTAAGTGACTAATAGCATGCTAAACTTTGAAATCTTAGATAAGTGACATGAAGAATTGATTGAGCATATATACAATCCTTTAGACGTACACCGTTGATCAAGTCTGGGACAAGGACTGAATCCAGTTGGACCTAGACTAATCTCTGAGAAGGGGTTTAGAAAGCAAGATGGTCCTTTCTGAATTTCATGACTCAACGGGGGCAGGGTCTTCTTGACAGTTTTGTCTGACTCTTTATGCAGTAAATAATTGTATGTACCTTGCTATTGAATCTTGTTAAACCACTGTCACATTTACCATTTACTATCAAACTTTGTTAAATTACTATTTTTTATCAATAAAATATATTGTTGCTTCTCTCTTATGAGTGAAGTACATCACTCCATCCACAACAGTCACACCTACGAAGTGTTTTCCTCATTACCATGCTCTCCTTGAGGAGATAATGTGTATGCAGAAGACTATGACCTGAGGCTCAGAGGACACCAGAGTCCTGACTCATATCTGTTGCAACCTCGCCTCCCTGCATGGTTTTACATGCCCTGCCAGCTACAGAGGCTGGCTTCACATGAATGCAGGAGCACTGCCAGTAACACTGCAAGCCACAGGAGAGCAGATTGTCCTCGGATGCGATGTAAAGTATGTGCCAAGTCTATGAGGAGTTGTTTTCACATGAGATCACAGCAGAGACCACTGGCAAGCTCTTCATGGGTCACTTCTCAGGTGAGAGCATCCATACATGGGCCCTGCAACACTTAAGGCCTGCACTGCCCCTGCCTTCAGGCAGACACCAAGAGGTGCAGGAGACAAGTTCTAGTGCCTTGATATTAATATCCTTGTTGGCTGGGATGCTCCAGGAGAAAGGAAGGGATACACAGGCAGATGTTAGGAGTTCTATACACTGGACAGACTCTGGCAGACAAAAGGCTGAAGAAAGTCTGAAGCAATTTATCCCACCCAACCTTGTCACATCCACACTGAAGGAGTGTTCACAATAGAATGTTCTTTATTTGTCTGCAAAACAACATCATTAATGGCCTTGGGCTACCTGTTCTACTTTACTCTCTTTTTAGCAGATGGATTGAACTACAGCTTCAGAAGTCCCTCCCAGCCTCAGTGATTCTGTGATCAGCCAAATGCTACCCTTCACCTAGCACTTAGTCAGGAGGATAATGCAATCCCACAAGTGAAATCAGATTTCCTTCTCCCAAGAAATCACTTGACAAGAGGGAGGTCCTTTGAACCACACCAGTACTGGGAAAGTAATAGGAAAAGGAGAGAAAAACATCTCTGGTGAATCTGACCTTTTTGTTACTGACTAAGACATAACATGAATCTGAGAATCCATTGTATTTTAGCTCTTTTACACTTTTTGATAGTCTGGGTTTCCCTAGAACATAATTCTCTCTAAAGCCCCTTCAACAGGCAGAATGACTGTGCTGTGGATTTGGTGGAGAGTCTGAAGTGGAAATGATCTCACCTACAGAACAGGTGGCAATGATACAACTTCTGCATGAGGCAGCTGAGCTAAAGAAAGGTGCTTTCAACAACCTTTGTTGAAGCATGGAGAGCTACAGAACATGGAACATCTTTCCAAGATAGATTTCTAACATGGCCCAGCTGACCTGAAAGGACTTGAAGTTTCCACAGTATTCGATGCCAGGCTCTAGGATCAGGAACTTCAGATTGTTTTCTTGCACAGGTAGCAAAGACAATACAGACATAAGAGTTGTACCTTGATAACTGCATGCACCTGGGAGGAGAGAGCAGGAGGCTCATTCAGCTAGAACTTTGATATTAATCTTCTTAATATTTCAAGTAAGAATGAATACAAGACTTCCCGATGAACTCTGGAAAAAAAAAGAAAAAATATTTCTTATAAAAATCTTCTGAATAATGGTTCACGGAATATACACTGCTTAACTGGCTGCATACTTTTATGCTAACTCTCACTTAATAATTGCAGGTGTTAACTTATCTCAAATATGAGTAACTGGAGATACTATACAGAACTGCTAAGAGCAGTGAAATACAGTGTGTAAACCTCAGTTTCAGTTGTACAGTTACATTCATGACTCAGGTCCTTGCAACTTGTCGTGGTTCAGCCCCGATCGGGACCAGACTACGCAGTCTCTCTCCCACTCGCCTCACCCTCCAAGAGAACCGGGGGAGAATTGGTAAACAAACAAACAAAAACCATGTTGATTGAGATTGAAAAAAAGTAAATTTAACAGCAATGACAAAAGAAAAAAAACAACAGTGATGGAATACAAATACAGTACAATGCCTTACAACAAATCTCCACGCCTAGTTTCTTCCAACTAACAGGAGACTCCCTTCACTACCCTCCTCACTTATATACTGAGCATGATGTCAGATGGAATTGAATAGCCCTTTGGCTAATTTGGGTAAATTAACCCCAGCTGTTAGCTAGTTAATTAATTATCCCAGCCAGAGGGGCTACCAGCTTCAGTTCTCCACCCAGCTCAGGTGAATATTAACTCTATCCTAGCCAGAACCAGGACACAACTATATGCAGTCCCTTTGAAGCCAGTGGAACTGTATATACATACACGTACTTAGATCTCAGGAAGGAGATTTTCCTTGTATGTTGAACCTGCAGAACAGTTCAAACTTTCTCAAATAATTTTGTAAGACTGAAGCTTCCCAGGTGTAATCTAGGAGGGATATTTGCTTAAGAAATTGAGTTATTCCAAGCAGAACACTTAAATCTTTCTTAAAAAAAAAAAACAAAAAAACCACATTAAATACTAATAAGGCAATTCTTCAAATAAAGTCTTATGGCCTGACCAGCTCATTAACTGAGCTGCCATGGCTGACCTTAAGAAAGCTCATAGTCTTTGCCAGTTCTAACATGAAAAACATTCATTTAACCATTTCTGCTGAAGGTTAAGGCCATAGTCAGATGAAATTTGGATTTTACATCCAGCACACAAGATTGAATCAAAACTGCCACAGTCACATGACACAAACTGCTGACCTATCTTAGCCAGATCAAATTTGTTAAACCTGGAAGTCTGCAAACATCTTAATTTTTAGCTTCTTTTAGGAAAGGCCACAGGGCAACTGGTAGAGACAGACTACACAACTTGGTCACTCCATAGAGAAGTCCATATCGTGGTCAGCAAAGAGAAAGCAGGAAGCAGCACTGATGATAACCAGCTGTAGGTCCCTCCATATCAGTGGGGCAGGTATGGAGGGCAAGCCACAGTGGAGCATGGGAGATGCATCAGCATGCTCATGGACAAGTGAGTACACTACACTGCAGCTGAAGCTAACTAGAGAGATGCGTAAACTCTATAGTTGAGAGCATGTGCTTCTCCTGAGCCAGATGGATACCATCCACTGCAGATATTCAGTCTCAACAATTGTCTGATCATGGAGTCAAATAATAAATTTTCTCTTTCAAATGGGGTAAGCTAAGAAGCTACAAAAGGTAAGGTTTTATTGGTATTTGAACTCACAGTTCCAGCATTACCTTTTACTGATTCTCTTGTGACAAAAATGCAAATTCCAGTTTGAAATAAGATCTGTGATGCCCAGTTTTGAATGTAATGAAAGTCATAAGCATCACAAAATTACTTCCTTTATGTGACCTTGATTATTTTTCAAAAGTTGAGAAACAAAACCTTCTGTTTGGGCATTTTGTGTTATAGATTACAAAGAACTCAGATAAGTGAAGCTTTGCTTTGAATGCCAGTTTTTAAAACAAGCATCGCATGCTACGCTTCCATGCACACAGAAATTAAATCTCATGGTGATTATTGAAGCTTTCCAAACCGAGCTGAGTAAACAGTCCTTGCTTCAGTGCAAAACCCCATAAAATCAAATAGCAGCTGCTATGATCACTGGGCATTTCCTCTGATCAAAGAACAGTTACCCTGCATGCTGGAAGCCCCCAGCAGCTCAGATGTCCATTCTGTGGCAGTTCACACATTGTTCTGAGGCACTGAAGGCTCAGCCAGACTGAAAAGCAAAAGCAGCTGTACTGCATACTTAAATTGTCCAGGTACATCCCAAAAGATTCACAATATCCTCTGTGAAGAGGAAGAGTGGTAACACCAGTTCAACAAGTTGCACCCCCGAGGGACATGTGGCTCCATGGTGAGGGTTCTCTGGTGGTATTACAGGGAGATGCTGGGGTAAGAGCCACACACCCCTAGCAGCTGGTCTCTAGGGGCAGTGTCACCTCTGTGAGTTATCCAAACAGAAAACAGCTGCATTTGCTGATCAAATTTACCAGTCACAAAGGAGTGTCCTGCACAGGTAAGAATGGAAACACTTGGGGCTACACAATTAGACATTGATGCTGCAGATATTCTGGTCTCCTGTCAAATACAACCCTTCTAACTAACTTAGATTTCCATTTTGGAAACTTTTTCATGGTTCACGAGACAACCTGAGAGAAATAATTACTTTGTGTACTCTTGAAAACTTTCCTGAGTCTACTTTTAGATGCTACCATGTCACTAAACAGTGGATCTTTTTTTTCTTCTTTTTTTTTTTTTTT